>JAYJLV010076798.1:0-14863 GCA_036873485.1 Torymus texanus
TAGTATTCGAAAGAAACGTGTACATTTTACTATAATAAAGGATAAATACAATTCTTACGATGACAAAGAAAAACGCAAATAATAGGAAACAAAATACAAATTATATAATAACAAAATAAATCTTTTTTTTTTCTTTTTCGGTTGGCAACAACCGGGTTAACGCTGTTATATCATTTTTGGTAAATATGTCAGAATTTTATGCTATTATTATATAATGTTTGCGATCTGTAAAATGAATATTAATTTTTCATCGAATAGTTGTTAAAGTTGGGTGTAAAATGTAGATGAAATCTGAATAAATACAATGAAAATGAAAAATTAATTTCAATGTTAGTGTAGAAAAAAATATATCCGAAAATTTATAGATTTTTTTAAAGGTATAACCATAAACATACAATATTTAATTAAGTGAACGCCTCATGACTTTAAAAATATATCAGGTTACATTAGAAAATAAAATCCTATATAAATTTTTTGAAAAAGTCAAATATCGTGAAAGTTATAACTGAAAGGTATGAATCCACTGTTATATTTTCAGCTTTCTCTTATATGGATGGAAATTTCGAGACTTTACGTAGGCTTTAGATTACAGGCCTTAGTTACGTTGTAACTTTATTACAACATCTTAAACTACTATATGTAACGCCAGAATAGGATAGTTTGAATACTTCCGATTATACTGCCTATAGTTTCGGTATATTCTCTGTAATAAATATAGCTATAACTCTCACAAACAATGAAATACCATACGTATAACTTTGGAAATGCGAACCGCATTTCTTTGATTCTATATACTCACGATTCTCAACGATATAATACAGTAAATTCGTGGAACGTAGAGTTTTTAAATAATTTTAGGAATATCTTTTTACCGAAGCTTTTTTCTAGTTTGAAATAACGAATGCTATCGGAATGGTAAAAAGCTTTCTCGGAACCGTAACTAACAGAACCAATTTATTTTCATGCTTTACATGAATATTTTTTTAAAAAAATTTTACCTATGCAAAGGTATTCCCCGAACACGATAGTTTTTCTTTAAATTAAAAAAATCCACGAGATACTTTAATATAACGAAAGAATATAAATAATGATAATTAACGGTTACAGATACATTATCAAATAAGCGTAATTTAAAGCGATTAAACAATACATTTCTTTAACCTCTGTCTTTAAATCTCCGTTAAAGACGATAAAGCTACTACTCCGCATTAACTATAGATACAAAGCTACGAATTCACCACCCCTTACAGCGAATCGCGAAATTCCAATATCCTCTCTTCGTCTATAACACCTCTTCAAGCCTTCTCTCCGCGCCATCTCGATTACGTCATCGATAGAGAGAGAGAGAGGGAGAGAGAGAAAATCGCCTTGTACGAAGGAGACTCCGTGGGCAAGGAAGTGGAAATACGCGCGTAAAGTCAGCCACACAACCTACTTCGCTTTCTCTCTTCTCTCTTTCTCTCGACGCACATCACCTGCTGTGTGCGAGCACCTGAGCGCGTGTTCACGTCTTTGCATAGGCTGTGCGCGTACACGTAAAGTCGTCGCGAGTATTTTCAGTGGAATTTATCCTTGAATCGTTGTCGCTCGGCGGATTCCTCCTTCCCCTTACCAGCTTATGTATTCCAACCCGCGCGGTTTCGCTCGTTTTGTATTATATATATATAGATATGGTATATATACATATACATGTATACCTCGCCACGTTGGCCTTTTTTTTTCTTCCTCTTGTCTCCACTGGCGCCTTATTTTTTACCCAGCTGAGCTTACGTATACCGTATGACGAGATCCTTCCGCTCTTTTGTGTTGACATTTCGGGGCGAGCAATTTGAAAGCGAAGGGGGAGACGAAATAAGCGCAATTCTCCCGTGATCTCGCTCTCTTATTCTTCTTCGAGCTCGCTACTTCGCTTAAATGCTTGCGCGTTGCTGCTACTGCTACTGATGCGGTGGCTTGAGAGATGCTCTTGGTTCTTCTCTCGGCTAGGCAACGATTTAAAAAGTTCTCAAATGAGAGTCCTCGCTATTCACGAGGACGGTCGAAGAAGGAGTTTTGTGTTTTTCGGAGAGAGAGGAAGAGAAGGAGAGAGTATTGTCGGAGGAGAAGTAGGATACTTGTTGTAATAGGACGGAGTTCAGAGGAGTGCTACGACGACCGCAATTCAGCGTGTATAGAAAACATTTGAGTTGCTGATTTTTGAAGGTTCGTTGGTTTTGTTCGTCGTGTGGTTAAATTTTTTTGACTCCATTGAATAAGTGTACACATTCAAATACTTTATAAATAAGTAAGACTTATTTTTCTTAATAACTATAAAGGATACAAGTAGAGTTAGCAGAAAAAAAATACAAGTGTGTCAAATTTCAAATATATAAAAAGGTACCAAATTTGGCTCGTGCTCTATATTCCTACATTTGTTAAAATGACCCTCTAATTAAAATTTTAGGGGTATCAAATTTTAGGCAAAAGCATAAGTGCTGCATTCTAAAATATGGTCATCTAATTTCGCAGTGACGGACAATTAATGAAATAATGTAATTGAACTACATAAATCTGTCAGTCGATTTATATGGAAATATATACCGTTCAAATCTCGATAAGATACGTCTTGAAAGTTATTGCATATTGCGTCTTCTAAATTTCATAGCAGTTTGCAATCAAGAATCAGTGTACAAGAACTAAACATTATAAATAACATCTTTTCCATTAAACTTATCCAATCGACCATTCTAAAGTACACATTACAATAACTAACAACGTACCGCCATCAATTACAACTTATCTTCCGTATATAACTTCCGCACGTAGCATGGACATTAAATATGCATAACAAAACGAAGAAAAAAAACATACGATATTCCGATTAGACGCACCGTCTGTAGTATCAAACGATATAACTGCCGCTCTTTCTCTCGCCTCTTTCCCTTTCCTGCAATCTTATAAAATAAATAAAAGTAATTGAATTCAAACTACCACTTGCTTGCGAACGAATACGCGTCCGCTTCTGCAATACGCGGAAAAGAACAAACAGTCAAAAGTCACGAGTACCGTTCGAGGTTGTAATTTCCAACTTCTCTGACGCTGCTGCTGCCGCATTTCTCTACTATCTCTTCTCACTCTCTCCCTTCTCTGTATCGTACGCGCGCGATCGTCATCGTCGTCGCGAAAGAGCTAGCACGAAGTTAACTGTTTTCGCTTTTCTGCCCCATCAACTTGATTTATGGTTCCGTGACAGAGGCGATATCGCGGCCGCCGTCGGCGTATATATATAGAGGCGGGAGAAAAAAAAATGGAAAAGTATATAGAGAAAGAAGAAAGCGTGGGAGAGAAAGAGAGAAAAGGGTCTAAGAGGAGAAAGAGAGAGAGAGAGAGGAGGTCTCTTTTAGGTTGTCTCTCGCCCTTGAGTCATTTCTCATTCTCGCTGTGGGGCGGTCGTCGTGCCAAATAAAAGCCGTTCTCTAACTCGGCCCCCTTCGTGCGATTCTCCAAACTGCAATCATCCAACCGAGTCCGATCATCCGGAAGTAAGAGTCTCGGCATCGTGCGCGTATGCCTCCGATTTGTCTTATTGACGTATACGTGCCTTTGAGGGACTCGCCGCAGGGGGGCACGAGATTTCTCGGTTTATGTATTTATCAAATTATACTTCGAGATACGTATATAGTATATATTTTTTTCGTTACGACTGCGTGCCCGTGACGTGGTAAGAAAAGACTGGCTCTTAATGTCACAGTCTCGTATAATATACTATGGCTTGCTCCATCTGACACTTTCTTTTTTTTCTCCTTTCGTTTTTTTTTACTCCTCGCTTTTTGGGAGATATTTATTGCTTTCGAGAGTAGGCAACGGGAAAATTTTTACTCGACGAAAAAGGAAAGAAACTGAGAAGAGTGTAACGGTATTTTTCTAAAAGCATTTTCCGAGATATATAGAACTCCAGCGCAATGGGATTTCTAATTGAATTTGGAAGTTGAAAAATAAGGTGAATGGGTTTCGAGATGCATTTGGCGGGAAACCGTAGGGAATTTAGTAATTGCTAGTTTATTCTTTGTGAAAGAGGTTATACTCTAAATAGAATATAATGCTTCTTAGTAATATAGAACTATATTCAGTCATTTTCCGAATTTTCCTTGTAATAAAGTAGATTATATTTTTCTATTAGCATAGTATCGTACAAAAGATTTATTAAATTCAGGAAATAAGTTATTCTTAAAACTATACAACAATTTAACTGTCTTTTCTGTTTTATAACGTTATCGTGGACAAATAGATGTGGGATTCATTTGCGACGTTATTTAGAGATTATAAAAATTTAATTAAAATCACCTGAACTTCTATGTTTTAAAATACTTTTATAAACAGTCATGTTCTCCTGCATTTTTGACCTACTAATTATTAGCCCAACACATTTTTGTATTATATTTTCATAATTCATTGAGTCGCAACTGGTCAAATATATATGAAGTATTGTGCAATTTGTAAATTATCACAAAAGCGCTAATTTACCATGAATTTTGGAATTCTTTCAGTCGAATTACACTGTGTTTTTCCAAATGCCACTGTATATTTGAATGTTTTCGATGTAACATTAACTTCGATATATTTCACATTTTATTCGTTTACAAATTGGTTTTCGGATATCGTTTTCGCTGAATTGGTATTCCACTACAGGTATTAATCCTGAAATTTAAATCCTGATTTTTAATTAATTTCATCATTGATTTATCGACCTAAAAAATCTAACCTTTTGAATTTTCATATGCAGCTGACAAATCTCACCTTCTTTAACCATTGAAATAAAAACTATATATAAACTTTAACCTACAATTAAAATAAAATAAAAAACCGATCCATCAACAAACTAACGAAATCATTTCTCTTCTGCGTAGGTACTGGCTGGACCGTGGTGACTTCAAGATGACCCTGCGCTATATGAATCTGCTGAAGGGTGCACCACGTAGCGTGGCACGCGACTGGATGAACGAAGCGCGGATACTCTTGGAAACACAGCAAGCGATAGAAGCACTCGTTGCTTATGCTGGTGCCAACAGCCTCGTGTTTATGGGTGGCGGCGACAGTGCTAAGGTATGTCAGTAGAAAAATTTTGGACAATCGATTTAAGGGATAGGGCAATAAATGGCAGCGGGTAATATAGGAAACGAAAAAGATTTTGGATTTTTATACTGTGCCGGTATTTTTTTCAAGCGTTGAGACTTTTTAAAATACATAGTTAAAGATATGGTTACTGAGGACCAAATGTTTCTCGGTACTCGGTGGAAGGTTTTATTGAAATTAACGATTAAGCGGTAAAAAGGGTCAGACGACATTTCGAGAAATTAAATTGATTTAACTTTATTACAAACTTTTGACGATAAAAGACTGGTATTGTAATTGAAAAAGGGCATAAGCCGTAAAACTCTGTCCCCAAACAGAACCGTATATTCAACTTTTACGATTGCTTAGGGCATAAAGTACATTTGAAAAGTATCGCTCGTTGTTCTTCAACCACGAGAGAATCGATATTTTCATTTGTCGCATTTTGCTTCTTCTTGTAACAGTGTAAATGATTTAAGTTTCTATTTGGGTCAGAAATTCTTTATCCCCGAAAGGCTTTTATTACTAAAAAAGAAAAAACCAAAAGCGTAGGTAGAAGCTGTAATTAAAAATGTAGCTGCTCGTAAAGTGCAATTGTAAATTAAGTTAATGAACGACGGATTAACGGTCGACTTCGAAATAGTTAAAACAGGCATTATTCATTCGGCAAATTTTTAATTTATACTAATTTCAGACATTTCATCGATTTGAATAATTAAAAAATCTAAATGGACGTTAGCAGCTCGCATTGATTCTTTATGTGCTAGTCTCGCATCGCGAAATTGCACACTAAAACATAAAGCACGGTAAAATTTTACAAACTCGTAAAAGTATGTAGGCTATGCGTTGTTGAAATATTAAATCTATAAAAATGTTATTATTACCATCTATAAAAATATATATATTTCATTTTAACGTAGAAACCTAACTACGAACCCGATGAAATTCTCCAAAACGAAAATACACATTTATACGAGACACGTCAAAATAAAACACCCGTTAAAATCGCTAATACATAATCGACTAAAATCCATTATTCTTTTCGACGTAATTTACCCGGGCAGGGAAAACGAATGTCGCGCTCACGCGCACGTTTCAAATGAACCTCCACCTCGAAGCGAAAGGGAACGAAAGAGGAGGGGGCAAAAAAAAAGAAAACGCGGCGTTTCAAAGGCGCTGCCCACGCGCGCGAGCGCATGCACCGCATAACATAAATTGCCGCGAACTAAACGTGAGAGGGAGAAAAAAGCGTCGCGAAGAGGAGGCGGGGAGGAAAAAAGGCGGACGACGACGGTGGTGCTTGTGTTTGATTTACGAGCTCGCAATTTCCACGTCGCTAACGAAAACCAAACCGCCGCGCGGCCATTCCAATTTGTATTGTGTCTATATGTATATGTATATGTACGTGTCTATATATATATATATGTGTCTCTATGTTACAGGAGAAAAAGTAGCGTAACTCAGGGGACCGTCACATTTGGGAGTACAGAGGAGCAGCAGCAGCAGCAGCAACAGCAACGACTCGCGTAACTCGAGGGACAGTGCGGAAAAGAGTGAGAGACGACCGGGAAAGAGAGAGAGGATAGTGCTACCTACCAGCTAGCCTTAATTGTACAGTCAGTCAGCCCGTCTCTTTTTAGAAAATTATGTCCGGAGGGAGAGGAGAGAGAAATGAAGAGAGATAGAGAAAGAGAAATAAAATGTGAGAGAAAGAGAAGAAGAAGGATGAAGAAGAGGAAAACAAACCACGATTTTTATTCGATGACACACATACATACACACACATACGCACTCGCAGACTAATAGCCAATCCCCTCACCATGTATAATTTATTCTCCTAGATTTTTTTTGTCCCCTTCTTTTTTTGATAATACAGAATGAGAGTACACCTGTTATAAACGCTGTGTAGACGGATAGCGGCGGCGGCGGCGGTGTCGCACTCGCTCAATCTCGGCTTTTGTCTTGTTGCCACGGTTTCACGGTGGAATCGAACGTGGTGGAAGCTCTGGGAGCAATGCGATTTGCTTCCATCGTGAATATCTTCATAGGAGCGGGAGGATACGTACGACGACGACGACGACGACGCCGCCGCTGCGGGAACGAGTTTCTCTGCCTTCTCCCGGTTAGGAGAAAAGTGTTCATTTTTAAGAAGTGAAACGATTCAATAGTAATTGCCTATATAATTATTATTATTTGTAGGGATAAATTTCAGATTATTATACATACATGCCAATTGTAAATTTTGTTTGTCTTAACAAGGCAACGACAGAGATTTGATTTTTAATAAACCATGTTTCACTGGTGATTACGATTTTTCTTGCCTAGATTCCCGAACCTTTCCTATTGGACTATATTATGTTGTTAATATTGTATTATTACTAATTATTTTTATGATTTGTATGATATGAAAGAAAATAACGTGAACTTCGTTATATTTTTCATTTTTTTAGAATATCAACAATATTACACTGTAACAATTATAATAGCTATACTATATTTCGTGATGTTTTTAAAGTTCATATAAATTTTTTTATTTCGTAACTTTAATTAGAAAGATAATGATATTCAATAATATATACAGGTAAGTTGCATTTTATAAGTTCACACATTGACCTACATATTTAAAATTCATGTAATTATCATTAGTAACATACAAGTAATTTATCTTATTATTTTCGTCAACTTATTCTCATCACCTTCCTACATACTTTCGAGCCAAACTCTTACAGGAGTGTGCAGGAAAAAAAACGACGAACGAACAAGATTATATGAAGGAAGTCTGCATGCTCGAGACACCCGTTTTTCAGCTATCGTCCGACACAAAAGCCCACGAAACTCCCCTTCTCGTTAACATCGTCGTTTCACCTCCTCTTCACCCTATATACATACATAGTAGAACCAACCTTTTTCTCTCCTATACTCTTCCCCTCTATCGTCCCTTTTTCTCTCTCCTCCCCTCCTATAGTAAACTTTCGGCGCGTTAATGAGAATCGCACACACGTCGGTGCGGCGTGTTATCGCGTGTGTATCGCTTTCCCTCTCCCCCCACTTCCTTTCGTACACGTTTCTCTCGTATATATACATGCAAGTAGGTGATCGACGCGCTTGGCGTGTTGAACGAACTTCGACGCTCGACCTTTTTTCCGTACGTCCTTGTACCGTAATAAAAGTAGCATATGTGTGTGTGTGTAGGTGCAAACTTCATTTTTCACATGTCGGTGGCATGTGTAGGCGTACGTGTGTGTATATGTGGGAGGAACTGATACCTTTAAAAAAGTGCTGAATTATAATAGCCGAGCGAGATTGAGTTTTGACGCCGATAATAGCGCGATGACGAGGTCGAACGAGAAGCGGAGGTATCGCTTCAGAGGGCCGCTAAAAGTTCGATTAGCATAATGAAGATTATTTTTAGAATTCTTCAGTGAGTTGGTTAGTGGGTACAAGGGTGTGTGACGTTAATGGTTTATAGGTGTTTGCTTTTGAGAAATAAAAGTTTTGTTTGATTTACTACTAATGGAAATTAAAGAAACGAACAATGTATCTTGTAGTTTGTTCTAGTAAGAAAGTTCAGTAGTGAATAAGAACAGTAATAATTCATTTTAACTTTAGCAGTGCATACAATATATTATATATATATATACACTGATACCGTCGTAAAACTTATTAATGTTTCTGAATTCGCTCAGAAAATTAGCATTGTTAAGGTTAATTGCGATTACAAAAGACGGGTTATAAATTCTTCTTTTACATATAATATAATATACGGAAGTGTAAAGAAAGAGGAGTCATTGAAAATTCAATTTTCTCTTCATCACTGTGACAATCGCGTCCTGTGTATGATTCGCCATTATGTTGGTCCTGTGAAAATAGAGGTAATAGCGCGAAAGAGAATAGAGAGGAAAGCGGAAGGACGAGGAGAAACCCAAGTAAAGAGTCGTACACGAGGACGCGTACAAGTTAATGAAATTTTGACCTTATTGGTCTCTTGAAGTCATTGCATTCTAAATGATTGTATCCTTCATATCCATGTAGACTATTGCAAAAGTAATATAGTCATTACTAAAAATATATATAAGTTGAATATTATTAGTTTATAATCACCTTCTAACGCAAAGATCTTATTTAAACATCACTCAAACTTTCACAAGCTATCAACTATTCACGATGTTACTCAAATAACGTATCTTTATACTTATCTCTATTCTGCGACGTCACAATGTCAAGCGACAAGCGGGTAACCGCAAGTGAGACGATGTTACAACGCCGACGATCCCCAACGAAAATGTACTGTAACGAGGCCTTTTGACACGACAAGGACTATTTAGGGTAGAACGAGAACAAGCTAAAATAAAAGTAACTACATCTAAAATCTACGAAATTCTTTAACCACAGCAGCAGTATACTATTGCCTCCCCCTATATAATTATAACAGTACAATCGACTGCTTTGTACTTCCTCGTACACTCCAGGGAAGGAGGGAGTGGGGGAGGCACGAGAGCACCTATCCATTGCATCGCGCATCTCGTTACGACCATATCCTCTACACACATACACATACATACACACACCCCACCTATATCTATACACAGCGGCTGGCCGCAAAATTCAAATCCGCTTATCGGCCTGCCGCTACTGCCGCCATCACCGCCAATTCCCTTCTGAAAATTTCTCTCCCACTCTCTCCGTGGCATCATCGTGTATTCTATACCCAGACGCGCTGCGCACCGCACCATGTATGGATATATACATTGCGTAATGAGACGAGCAAGCCTCGGCGAATAAATAAGCCAATATTTGAGCGTCGGCGGCCCTGTGTATATATAGGCACGAAATTGCGACGAGAAGGGTATAGAGAGTATAGAGTAGGGGAAGATCGCTTCGTTCTCCCTCTCTCTCTCTCTCTCTCTCTCTCGTGAGAGTTTTTTACCGGCTCTCTCATATAGCTTTCGTTGTGTGTTTGTAATAGTGTATATATGTGCGTATAAAGAGGTATATAACTGTACGGGAGTGGACCACGTTATATTTAATGATAGCGATTGTGTGTGCGCGCGAGCGCAGATCCATCGCCGCGGCAGAGAATAATTGGATTCCGCGTTTTCTCTGAGATTTGTTTGGTTTGCCATTCCGTTCCGCTGAGATTTTCTATAGGTTGCGAGAGCATTTTTTTTTGGACCGGACGCGTTTACGTTTTTGTTCGTTGCAGTCAATCTGCGTGTATCTATGTGGGTGTTGTATATATATGTGCACGTACGGTTTTCCCCGTGGAATGTCCAATAGCTGTTTCAGAGCTAATTTCCGTGTTGTGTGAGCAAATACTTAATTAAATCTTTGGGATGGAGTATGGTGCAAGCAATCGGATCGATAAATTTCGTATACAAGATAAGCGTTTAGTTATTTTGATTAGCAAAAGAGTGGCGATATTAAACATTTCTTATTTTTGTTGCATATAATGACTGATAATTATTACTATTGGGCGGATAAATAGGATGCATGAAGTTTGTAAATGATATTTGTAATAATATATTAATACTTAACACAATGCATTAGTAATTATTTAAATAAAAAGCGTTAGGGTGATTAAAACCTCATTTTAACCAGATTTTTAATAATTTATAATAATATTTTTTATATCAGTTTAAATTGTTATATTTTAATATCTATGAGAATATGTCAAAATAAACAAATCATATGAATAGACTGTACTGCTTGTATATTCATGAATGTGAGTAGCCTGATAAAACATGACTTGTTCTACTTGAACATTACAGCACTCTGCTGTCATAATTGTACATACTTAATTTCTATTTAATTATAAATAGTATATGATAATTATACAATAGGTATTTAATAATAAAAATAATATTAATCCACAATTTTCTTTCATAATTGAAATGTTTTCGAGCTACGCTAATCAATGTTGATACATACCGCGTGTAGTTAATATTTTTCTCTTCAATGTATTAAATTATTTTCTTCTCTAAATTATTTCCGATTTATTTAAACTTCTCGATTTCTTATTTCTATTAAGAACCGTTTTAATTATCAAAATGTCGATAAACCAGTTTTTTTGTTAAATTAATTTAAACAAAAACAGTTCGTAATAATATTATATATCCTAGAAATCAATGTATAATAACAATTTTTGAATAGAAAATACTTATAATTTATAATGCTTTAAACCATTAAAAGAACTGACCAATTATTCAATAATAAATAATATATCAAGTAACAATCGATTCATTTCAATAGAAAGTCGTAGCTTTCTTGTGGTAATGTGCTCATAATCAACTGACACAAAAAATAAAATATGATACAAAGACGTTTAAACGTATATACTTAGACGAGATTTGGCTCGTCAAAAACTGCAACTTTTCTACACTTATACATTCTTGCGGAGTAAGTACTAACAGAAAAAGCTTTTCAATGACCTACTTTTCTATCCAGCATCCAAAAAGTGTGAGCGCTAGATTTTCTTGCGAAGTTCGCAATGTCTTTCTCGTGCGGCCTTTCTCGCTCAAAAACGGCGCATATATGCGCCTATCTAAATGGACATTTTACAACATTCCACTTAAGACTTTGTCATATAAAATAGAAAGTAGATGAGGCTGTAGCTTTCTGAATGTTTAAATACAGAGTGCGGGACTGCAAAGAAACTCACAAAAACTTAAATATTATTTAATAAAGAATCAACTATTATTTATATATTTTTATTTATAAAGTTATGGGTATTCAGTGACAATTAACTCAAATATGAACTAATTTACCTCTTTAACTTTCAATTTACGCACACTCATAGTTGAATCATATAATGTATTTATTTTTAATTTTTTACTTATGACTTTATAATAACGATAAAAGTCTAAATTTTTCTTTTGTTCTTTTGTAGAATTCAATTCAAATTTCATTTTACTTACATTGCTTATTCTTGTTTTTAATTTGTTAAACTTAAAGAGACGTTTAGATTGAATAACAGAGATTTTCGTTTCCAACCAATTAACCGTTATTTCAAGAATAAAAACTGATAACGACACAATATATCCAATGGTAGAAACCATTAACAATTGAATAATTATATTAATAGGAGTCTCCACATCTTCTGCTACAATCGATTTTCTTAAAATGCTTCTTTCATCTTCTTCTAAAATTAACTCGCTCTGATACCACTTCTCAATTAACCCAGCCTCGGTCAAATATTGTATTACTTGTTCGAATCTTCTCATGTACGGTAAATAAGGATTCACCGGTATTACCAACCACAAATTTATAACATGTTCTTTTAAAATTGTGATTTCAGCATCACCATATTTCAGTGCTGACAATCGTACTTTTTGTTCGGCATCCGTTAAATGAGTGAGACAGGAAATATTTTTGTAAGATTTAAATACTAAATTTTCTAGACAAGCCTTGTCTATGTTTTCATGATAACGTATAGTATAACTTCTATGGTCACTAGTGATATTCTTCATTTTCGGTAAAATTGCTTGTTTAGCAAGTTTTTGAAGAACAGGGATCCCTGTAAACATTAATATTTCTCGAAAAATGTCGGATATCATGAAAGTGAGTTTCTTTGCATCCAACTGGTCCCACGCCGTTAACCGGATTTCACGATTTATATTTAGCTGTATATTAATTAAAAGATCTGTGATCGTAGCAGAATGTACCACTGATACAATTATCATTCCGCTCAAAAGAATTCTCTCGGCCATTGTTTGTACCTTCATTATTTCAATGCCGAGGATAGCAGAAAAGATATTACCGGTAGTCCAAAGATGAGAGTCAATTTGCATCAAGCGAATAGCAATCTTAAGAATACCAATTATAATTAAAGTGACTAATACCAGTATTATAAATTCATCCGGTAATCTGACGTCACTGCTACGTAAAATAGGAGCTAGACAGACTAATGGTTCCTGTCGCCGTACGTGGAGTAGATGTACCCTAGAAAAATCAAGATCTAGGTATTGTAGGTATGTTATGGTTGACTTGCTAGCAAATGGTATCCTCAAGAAATTAGCTGACACGTCACCTATTCTTAGTCACAAAATCTTGAGAATATTACGATTAATCATACACTTTTTGTTGATATGGTCATTGGCTTGACTTGGTGTAGAGAATGTTTGCCACGTAAAATTACTGGACTCCGCTAATGACTTCATAATGAGTCCTTCGGGTCCTGTTAAAGTGTTAGGGTCAGGACAGCCTTCTGAATTCAATTTTACACCCAAAACTGGTATTGTGGATGAAACAAATAATTTTAGCTTCCGACCATCAAGGTTTTTAATGATACCTGGAAAAACTTCATTGACTGATGAAAGATTCTCAATGGTATATAGTCTTGTGTATGAATTGTATTTGTGTATGTGAGCTATGGCTTTAGGTTTTGAAGGTAAAATGGAAATGTTTGTCATTGTTCTATTAATAGCAACATTTAAAATTCTTAAAGATGTGTCGCCCACACCCCTATCATCGATGACTATCCTCAAAAGGGTTTTCATAAAATGTGAGGATGTTTTAGAAGGCCAGAACATTACTACAATCATTTTAGGAACTTTTTTTGGTTTGAGAAAGACTCCATAAACCCGCAATATTTTATTTTTAAAAATATTCGGTTTTAACGGATCAGTGATCACTATCGGATAAATGTGTAATGTAAAAGATCGCTCATAGTATGATTCCATATCGTCTAATGATGTTAATCCTGGCTCTTCTAAAGTTACAAGTAACGTTACAAAAGTTTGGGAGATATGTAGTAGTAATTGCCAAAGTTGATCTTCATAAAAATTATTTTTTTTATCCACAACAAAAATAATTTTATCTATAAAAGGCAATCTAAGTAAACACTGAGTAAATTCGTGTAACCAACACGACTGATTTGCAGAAAGAACATCAATTGACGAAAACAGAAGAAGATATAAAATTAGATTGAAATTCATATTAATTTTTTTTATGCGTGTTATAATTTATTCCACAAAATTATTGAAAATATATAATAAAAGTCATTTTTCAGTTCATACAAACTCATCTCGTTCACTAGATATTACATATACCTACTAAAGTGTTTACATTATAGAATTCCTTCTATATTCTTGACCAAAGTTCATTAGTTAAATGAATATGTCATAAAACAAGGACAAAAACTTTAACAAATTAAAATGAATATTTTATTCTGCAGTAAAATATATTGGGTTCATCTATTTATAATAAGATACATAAAAAAATACTTTAAGGTTTTCCCATTATTACATGTCTATGATTGAAAAATGAAAATTTTGTACGTTATCGAGATCTTAAATAATTTCGTTCTAATATAAATTTTCACTTTGAGAACGTTATGTATTATTAACAAATATTTTTTTTATACGTCAAGTCACTCATTTTACCTTTGAAACTTTTTAGCTTATTAGCACAAACTTGCAATCGCTACAGGATACTTTAGTTTTAAAGCCTTTTATGCTTTATCGATAATAACGCAGGTCAGATTGGACATTTCTTAAAAATTAACAGTTGAAATTTAGTTTGACCATAGTTGAAAGTAATACTGTACATATATTTATATTTTATAATAAATCTCATTAATCATTTATCTAAATTATAGTATAAGGAACTTTTGTATATTTTTCAAGAGAAATCGATTATAAAACTACAGTCAAAGTTGCAAATCGAAAAGCAAGTAAGACGAGAAATTATAATATGTCTACACGGTGTCCAAAAAGTCTGGAAACACACGAATAATTCTCATGATTAAATACTTTTCAAAAATTTGAAGGTCATT
>JAYJLV010076829.1:0-14860 GCA_036873485.1 Torymus texanus
GCTTATCAGTAAGTATTTTTAAGTACGTTTTAGTATCATAAACACTTGTTAGAAATAGCATGAGTTGACGCTCGCGCACCGCGCTGGGACATTTGACATGAAACGCCTCATATATTGAGGTGTTCTATATTCCATATATAAAACACCGAGCACGGCGACACTTTGCAATGCATTCGCTTTGATATGAAATTAATTTTTAATTCTACAGCTTTGATGCGCACTCGCGCATAAAGTATATATACATGCATTTTTAAATTACGAAACATAATTTATAATTAAAAAACGTTCAACAACGATTAATAATACCTTGCACTCACAGATTCATCAATAACCCGCCAAAGTTAGCGAATAAATACATGAACACTAATCAATTTCCATTTGCCGCTCATAGAACATCAGGAGGCATACACGCGTGCACGCGCGCACTTCGAAACGGAGGATTTATCAACTATTAATAAATTATCCTCGACAGACACTGCCACGATTCTCGGCCGACAAATAAATAACTTTTGTTTGTTATAATTAACGCGTTTGCGGCCATCGTATTTCAGTAAAATATTTATTAAACGCGCTTTCGCACGCCCGCGACGCCAATTTTATTAACTATAAATAAACCTTTTTTCACATACACACACACACTGACAGAATACGGTGAGCGTTTGTATATATATATACGTGTGCGTGGCCGTAAAGCTTGCCCCAGAATGTAATCAAAGTAATACAATTTTTACTCGACGCTATATAAATTTTTTACTACTCGCTCTTCGGGTGATAAAAAGAGCCTTATTCGCCCCGTACGCGTCTTTTAAAGAGTTAAAAATGAATTTTTTTTCCTTCCTTCATCGAAGACTCGTTTTATTTGAAATAGTCAACACTTAGTAAATGGATATGATAAATAGCTATTTTTTTAAAAGTTATTTTTATTGGCCCTTGTATACCAATATTTCAAAGTATCTCCTGCTTAATAAGGTTTATAATTTTAACGGTTTATCACAAACATCATGTCGTATATATAAATCGTATAAAAATTATTTCAAGAAGACAATTTTCCGTTTAATATGTTAAAAATTTTGTTCTATTACATTTCACTTTAATTCAACTTCGACTCGCTTAGAGGTTAAGTGCACAGAAAAGCCATTAGTTTCGAAACGTTCGTATATCGTTGGTACTTTATATTTTATAGAACTTACACTCTGAAAACGCTAAAATAACGATAACGCGCAGTTACAATCGTCTATAGCATTGATTCTATAAAGGTATACGACAGTATCAATAAACTGTAACAGATATTTCACAATTTCAAAAAAAAAAACATAAAAGTTAAGTAGTCTCAAGTTAAATATTCTCAAGTTATATTCTATAATTAAGTCTAAATTAATTTGAACTAAACGAACTACACCGATTATATTACATTTCCAGAAAATACATTCACTGCTTTTATATCCCAACCACTCAGTACTCTAGAAGCAATCCACTAAGGAGAGGCTAATCATTTTTCCAGTACTACTACTACACCAGAAAACCCATTCCACTCACATCGATATCAAACTATATATGTATATATACGTACCCCATTCAACTCCCTAGTTCTCTCCCTAATTTACAGCCGAAAATCAATTTCTACCGAGCAAACTTTCCACTCATCGTTTCTCCATATATACGCCCCTATACCAGCGGTCGCCGTCCTGGGACACATTAACCACCGAAATCGATCGTCTCACTGAGAATAAAACCTACCACATCGCGCTTACGGTACCACCACTACTACTATCTCGGAGGAACTGGAAAAAAGTAGGTTATGAAGGGCGAATAATGAGGGCTGCTACTTCGCCTTGCCACCTTTCTCTCTCCCCCTTACTCTCAAGATAAGCCTAGGCGCCTTTTGAGCTCTCCTGTCGGGGCAATTAAAGCAAGTATATATATACATACTACCCCTTGATATACACACACATGTATACACTTGTGCCCAAACGATATATGCACACGTATACGTACACGTGGAGATATATATATATACACACGCATATACGCGACGTGAAAACTTTGGTCGCGCGTGTATGAATGGCTTTCATTACGAGACTTATTAAAGGGCACCTTCGCGCCCTGGTATTAATATCGCTGGGGGTTTTGTTGTACCACCGTGTGCACCTCTACTCTCTCTCTCTCTCTCTCGCTTCTTCCTTCTCTTCTACTACCCTCCCTCGGGCTCTCTCTCTCTCTCTCTCTCTTCCGTATAGCCTTTCAGCCTCGTCGACGACGACGACGACGTCGACGGAAATTACGAGAGAGAGAGAGAGCTGTGAGACCGTTTTTCGGGAAATTTTAACTCCCAGAGCCACACACACACACACACACATACTCACGTGAGCGTATCTTTATCACCTTGGCGCTCTCTTTCTCTCTTGTATATATATGTATATGTATACATACAACGCGCGCGTTCGCACACACAGCAATTTTCTATCCCCGAGTTATTGCGCGCGTCGGATACAAAAATCTTTTCCGTAACTCTTATACGGTAGCTATATAGGGGAAATCTTTATACGCTGGCGCAAGCGCGCGCGGTACGGACGGGAGAGAAAGAGAGAGAAAGCTGAAACTGCGAAACTTGGCGCGCGCGCGCGCGCGTGTCGGTGCTTTATTGGTTCGCTAGAGAGTGAGAGAGAAAGAGAGAGACATTAAAAGTTTCACGCGAGAGCTTGTGTATATATATATATATATATATGTGTGTGTAAGAGGGGTAAAAAATGCGGATCGCTCTCCGCAGCCGCGCTTGTTTATCGCTCTCGTTATAAGCGGATATTTTCATCGCAGTGTGTACTCGTATATATATATTGGCTTATATACGTGCGCGTTCTCTCATCTCGCATATATAACCGTCGAATGTGCTGAATCGGGAAACTGTTCATTTTTCACAGCCAATCGAGTGACGCCAAGAATGGATTATTATATATATTATATTATACACAATACGTCGTGCAATATGATATAATCTTACAGAGAAGTATAGTGGTATAAGAAAGAAGAGAAGGGAGAGGAAATTCGCTAATTATCCAGGCTAAATTAGCTGCGATCGAAGCGGTAGAACGAATAATATCGTTAATAAAGGTATAATCGTTCTCACAGCGTACTGCAGCGTCTCTCTCTCTCTCTCTCTCTCTCTCTCTCTCTACTGCGGGAAGTCCCATTATCCGCAGCGGTAATCCGCTTTGTAGAAAACGCGAGGTCTGAAATTACCTTCCCCGCCTCTGGTACTGATTCGAATTCGATCGCAAATTATCATATGCGTTTGTGTGTGCGTGTGTATAACGTGGTTGGAAGGATTTGGGTTGAAGATGAATTTCAAGAAATCGTAGTAGTAGTAGTAGTAGTAGTAATCACGATCGTTTGAAATGCATGATCGGCAGTATAAATGGAGATGTTTTTAATCTGCTTTTGGTAACAGGAGTTGTGGAGTAAAATATTTTTTTTTTAATACTCTGGTTTATGTTTATATTATATATTTTATATTTATATTCCGAAAAAATAAAATTCACTCATTTTATCTTCACTTCATTTAATCTTCTGCAAAAAGTTCCTCGGCGTTATGCTATAATAAAATACACACACCAACGTGTGTTTTTATGTCATTCGAATTTAATATCATCATATAAATTTTCGCAATCGCGTCACTTACATTCCTCAGAAAACCCCCTTTATTTCAAACTATCGCAAATACCATTAAAATTTTCCTTCTTCGCGTATACCAAAACAAAGAATCACGACACTCTCACGGAGAAAAATGTTGTAGTAAAAATTGCCATGTTTGATTATAAGTGTGGGGTGGTATACTCGAAATACCCCAAAAATTGCCATAATTCATGGTATAAATTGCCATAAATTTATAGAAATTTTTCTTATATTATGTAAATTACTATAAATTTATGGCAATTTTTACCATGAATTATGGCAATTTTCGGGGTATTTCGAGTATGTCCCACTCTTACAATCAGATATGGTAATTTTTACTACAACATTTTCATGTATATACCGTAACATGTAATTCAAACCATCCAATATATAGAATTACAACGAGGCACTACAATCCAACCTGTTATTACAAGCGAAATAGTTTCTCGTTTACCGAAATAATCCACGAAAAATCCCCCAACTATCACTACTGCTGTTGCCTATGTGACGAGCGTGTCAAGTGGTCCACACAGCAGCAGCTTGACGCAATAACCATCTCTATCTCTCTCTCTCTCTTCCTCGTGAACATTAGACCACACATATAACACACACAGGCGCGTATAGAATCACGAGACAATAAGTACCAGATGGCAGCGTCTGCTGCTGCAGCATCAGCGCTCGTGTAATAACAGACCCACCCAGCATCACCTCTCTGTGCTAATTCGATCGCGCTCTACGCTACCACCATCCTCACGTCTCAATTAGCCGTGCGCTATATATGCAATCGCTCATTGAAAACTCTATCTCACCCTTGCGTTATTACACCCATAAATCGTCACAGCAACCAAGAGAGAGAGAGAGAGTCGGCTGAGTGCATCTTAGCCTAGCGAATATGAAGGCGCACCACCGTCGCCGTTGCGCTACGATGCAGCAGCAGCAGCAGGGTTGAACTCCTGGACCGTGAGATTGGGGCGCGCACGTTCACTTGCGTGACTTTGGGTGTAACGAGCGTGAGTCGGCATTGTATAGTCGTGAATCTCTCTCTGGGAAACGCGTGTTCTGCACACACACAGTAAAGAGAAGGGGTTTATTATCAGGATATCAGTTAATTGTCGAGTTATTGGTTTTTTTTTCTATTCATTTTGGTAGAGAGTTATGTGAATGTTTTTTCTTTCTATTTGAAGAAAAGATTGGTTTAAGATGACGCATGGGTAGTATATATATAAGATAGCAGAGAAGGAGGCTCGATAGAAATGATTAAGTCGCGACGACGACGACGTTCGTTCGTTCGTTCGTTTGCGGAAGAGCGTGTAAATATTTGAGCGTCGGGTCGTTTATGCAAAATCGAGGGAGCAAACGCTGCTGGTGTATAAATTTGCCGCGTTAATTTTCCATAAGCCTTTCGGTGTCGCTCTCTCACTGTCGTGTAAGCTTATTAAAAATTACGGTTGCAGAGGCAGGATGGTACGAAATGACATTTGTCTCTCGTGACGTTGTTGGAGGAGGGATTTTCCTGTGTTGTGTTGGGTAAAAGCGGATTGTAATAATGGTAATGCGATTTGTCAGAGATGATTTAAAATTTTTGTAAACGTTAAAGATATTGTCGGGATATATCTGGTTGTTAAAGTTGTAGAAGCAAATATGGTAAGAGATAAAAATTTGAATGTTATATTAAATTTTATAGATAATCTATTGTTATCGGTTTCATAATTGGATAGGTATACTGGAAATGAACAGATGTTTCATACTTAAAATTTAAAATTATAACTATTCTTTTAGCTATTGAAAAATATTATCACTTTTTCAAATAAAAATGTTTAAATTGTGCACTTTTATAAGTGAGCTAATTAGAACTTTTTAATAATAAAAAGTGACTCCGGCTTCAGTCAGAACCGTCAACTTGCAAGAGTGAGTCACACTACCAATTAGCCACGGTTTCTACCGCTCAACTTTCTGCTAATTGTCGTCACATTGTTATTGTACTCCTTAGCTCTGCTCATTCTGCATATTCACATGGATATCCACCCGTAAAATTATTGAACACTTTCTTATTGTTAAAATCAAAGGTTAAATATTTGAAAAAACTGCTGGTTTTTAATCAATCACATATCTTCTTATGTCATGAAACATCAGTCAATTAGGTATATTACAGATTATTAGAATCAACCAATCACAATCAATTCACTTTGCTTTTTCAATCATCACGTTGTTTAAGAGAAGATAATCACATCAAAGTGAAGGTTATATGAGTAGATTTCTAGCGTATAATAAAAAGTTTCAATAAAAGATTTTATTTTTACAACCAATCATCAAAACTGCTATATTATACCTCCCGAACTCCAATGGCCTTTAAAATCGCATTTTTATTCTACCAAAACAATTAAAATGTTACAAAAAAAATTCACCAACACCAACCACACATACAATAATACATACACCAACTATTTCGTCACGCGACGAAGTAAACGATTTTTACAAGAGCGTACACACGGCGAACGGCAACTTTCGACGCTCGCACGGCCGCGCGTTAGTTTTTCTAATTTCCCGTCCGCAAACGAGCCAACTCTTCTCTCCCTCTCTCACTCCTCGGACAAAGTTCGTCGGCAAACATACAAACATACCCACATACACATACACATAGCCACAGCTGGCATACCACGAAGCTCTTCGTTTCGTTATATACGAACTTTCGCAATCGTAAAAATCAGGTCAGCCGAAGAAAAGCCCTTTTACCTATTCTTTCTTTCCAAGTAAACATTAACACCTCAAAGGCCATAAACGACATCCGTCGTGCGGTAGCTTCACCACGTGCGTCATTCACGTAGAAAGGAAGAGAAGAAGGCAAAAAAAAAAGACCAACGAGCAAAAGCGCACGAGTGCCGATCAGTCGCGATAAAATCCCGCTACTGCTGCTGATGCACATACTTCGCTCTATACTGCTCTACTCTACTCTGACAATCGCGTGACGGATGAAACCGTCGCCGCTGTGCCGCGCGTCTTTCCGTTTTTTTTTCACTCGCACACGCGCATATATGTACGTACGTCGGTGTTCTATGTAACACACACGTGTGTGTGTGTGTGTGTGTGTGTTAGAGAGAGAGAAAGAGAGAGAAAGAGAGAGAGAGAGAGAGGTCAATAGCCGCAGCGTATGTGCGGAACTGGTTCAGCAAAGGCCGCACACGCGTATCTGGATCTCTCGCGCTCGTGGCGCAAAAATAGCTTCGGTTAATCTGCACCGTCCATCCGTCAATTCATTAAGGGTGTATATAGAGGTTGATAGGAGGAGCGAGAATGAGGATATATAGATAGATAGGAGTAGTAGTAGTAGCTATATACGCGGGGTGAGTTTGTTTATCCCAATCAATCTGTGTTATCGGGAGCTGATTGGGTTTCGCTCGGCTGCTTTTGAAATGAAGTTTTTTCGGCTCGTGCGGCTTCGGGTGCGGTGGTATATATATACGGTGGTTTGAGTCTGAGAGGGAGTGAGAGAGAGAAAGAGAGAGAAAGAGAGAGAGAGAGAGAGAGAGAGAGAGTAAATGACGCGATGTCAAAAGTTCGAGGTTGTTGAATTGGGAGGATGGCTCTTTGAGAGTGGGAGGGAATGGTTTGCGAAGCACGGATGAAAGTGGAAAGAGAGCCGAGAGTGAGAGAGAGAGCTAGGAAATGTTGGTACGGGAAGAAGTAATTACGAAATTACACTTGGATAAACTAATAAAGGCGAATTAATGGTTATGGTGACCTATTACTCGTTGGAATCTATACCAAATGCTCTTAGTCAATTATACTTATACTAATTCCTTAATCAATGTTGTCGAATTTATACTAAAGTTATATCAATTTCCACTTAAGGTGTGGATCTCTATAATGAACGTTGAAATGGAATAAGCGACTATGTAACAAAAACAGTTTAAACGTTCATTTATTACAATTAAGTGTTAAATTCAATTATAAGTTTTAACTGAGCTTTATACACTTTTCTTTAGATACAGTATTTGTACAAACTAATGAAATATCCACGTTGCACGTTACCCTTCGAAATCATAATTTTTATAAACCATCACGTAAATAAACGAACATTTTTGACAATTTCTTTTTCAAAAATAAATTTTTTATCTCAAAGTAAAAGAGATTTCACATCGGGTTTAGTATTCTCAAGAGTATTAATACATTTATTCTACCAGTATTCTCCAGCATTTACTGCAATTTAAGGGAATCAGCTTAACCAACCCTCTAAAAATACACATCAACCCTACAGTAAATTATTATCAACTTCTTTAAAACTTTGATTAAAAGAATATATCAAGCCAGAATAGAAAACACATGAGGACCATAAAATATTCTGCTTTATTCGTCAAACAAACTGTAAACTCCCAGCCAAAAAGATTGTCCAGAGTCCCTCGTCCCAGCAATTCGCACAGGCGACGACGACCATTACTTTCGCAGCTCCGCACTTCATCCGTCTCTCAACACCACCCTCTGCCCATTTTTTTATCATCATCACGACAGCAGCACTCGATTTATCCATCAAAATCGCTAGGCAGCTCACAGCGCAAAACGCTCGCTCGATTGACCGTCGCTCTCGTCGTTGTTAATCCCCTCGAGAACGCATCACACACACGCTTTTTTTCCGCTCCCTTTGCCGTATAGTGTCCACCGGCGGCGACTTTCAACAAATCGGCGCGGTAACATCGATCAAAATTCATGTATATAGATAGCTATGCGCGTAGAGAATTCCCAGGAATGGAAACGGCCGAATCGTTTAATCGGCTACGAACGACTATACATATATATGTATATGATCGTTCTCTCTCGTTCACTCGTCGCGTTGTTGTTTAGCGTTGTCACAGTCGCATATTGATGCGCGCGCGTGCACACTCCTTTCTCTCTCTCTCTCTCTTTTTTTTTTGCAACAGCCAGAGTTTCGTGCTAAGCTTCGACGTTAACGACGAGAGCGTGCGTCTGCCTGCCTGACTGCCTACGCGCAGCACGTTCCGAATGACTCGTACACTTTTTTCGACCTCTCTCTCACTCTCTTCTCTCTCTAGTGTGCTGGAAAAAAAGGTTGACGCGTGAGTGAGAGAGAGAGAGAGAGAGAACGCGAACAGCGGGAAAAAAATAAACGACCGGCCGCGCAAATATACGTTGACGGAGAGGTGGAAGAGGAGGAAAAGAGAGTAAGAGTTAAGCGGGGGAAAATCGAAAAAAAATTGGCAGCCGCGAGCGCGTGCGAAAACTACGCGCGATTTTGCAAATTGACGGCACAGCGCAGCTGCAGTATACACCCTGTATATATAGCCTGCGACTGATCCGACTTCCCTCGAGCGCAGTCCGTACAGTTTCGACGTTCTCCATACCTATTGTCAGTGTATGCGTGTACGCGTATGTATGTATGTGTGTGTGTATATCTCTATCTGTACGCGCAGACATACCGGATGGTTTTCTCTCTATCTCGCGTATATCCCGCCAAAGAGTTTAATTCGCGTAGCGAATCCCCACTGTGCGTGTGTGTATGTATATGTGTGGGAGAGAGAGACCGTGGTTCTCTCAAAAACAAGCGCAGCCGTAATGAATTTGTCGAACGACTATATACGCGCTAGCGACGAGAGGGCGGACGAGAGAGAGAAAGAGAGAGAGAGAGGCGATTGAGGAGATGTTGCTCTTGGTAATTGAGCGCCCGCTGCGCTCTCTCCGTTGTTCTTTCATTTCCGAGTGAGTGAGAGAGAAGCGTAGGTCGTCCCCGTGCGTTTTCATTTTCCGCGAGTGCGGCTACGAGGGAAGAGAAAAAGCGAGAGAGAGAGAGAGTAGTGAGCTTTTTAAAATTATTATTTTCAAGCGCGCGCGGCCGGGTTTTACTTTTTTATAATGGAGCGACCGCCGCTCTCGCGTTATATAGACCAAAGTGGGTTTCTTCTTCTTCTTCTTCTTCTGCTGCTACGCGAGAGAATGGGGGAATTTGAAAAATTTTATCAACTCTCTGCTACGTTTCTACGCTTCTCTCGAGAATCGTGTTAGGGTTGATTAAATAACGCGAAAGAAGCGCCAGAACTCAACTGTACCGTCTATATATGTATATATATATAAGACACGAGATGAGGGAACGTGTATAGCTAACGCTCGGGGCTTACGTTGTTCACGGTTAATTGCACGCGAGTACTTTTAAAAAAGACTCTATAGCTTTCAGCACCGTCGTGCAACGTGCGGTTACAAGGTTTAATAAACGTTATATACACTCGATACTTTTTAACGATTGTGTGTTGTACAGTGAGCCGAAGGGGCGAATATATGTATAATAATTTCTACGAAAACTGTACTCGCAAAATAGCTTTACTACACGCGCATCCAGGTTCTGTAATCAAAATATGCATTTTACCATTCGCGACTATGTATAATATGTACAATTCGCAAACCGCATAAATGTACGAGCGCGATCTTCTCTATTCCTATATAGTTTTTAATTTAGAAACCAATGAAATCCAAAGAGCGATTGTGTAGTATTTTCTGCAAAGTTGTACCATCGTATGTATTGATACCGCGAAAATCAATTCACCGAAACAGATTAAGTTTTGATATTCAAGAGAGAAACACATGTATATATCTAGATATACATTCGTTATCGCGCAAATATACAACACATATACATATATACACACTCAGCTGTTGTATCGTGTTTCGTGCGCGTATGGTGAACGCGTTGTATGTATATATATATATATATATGTACATATCGATATTATCGATATCCGCGCCGAAATAGCTGCCAGCACACGCGCATGGCCAGCCGCCATCCGGAAAGCAATATTCCCCTATAACTCCCGTTATTCCGCGTCATTATTCCTAGCGCGTGTGTGTGTGTGTGTGTGTGTGTGTACTGCTATGTAAGAAAAAGGACTGCACATATAGGGAAGTGGAGCGAGGAAGATAGTCTCAATGGTATAGGGTCGATCGGGTAGATGGTTCGATCCTAAACTGTCTGTTGTAATATGTATCAAAAGGGGGTAGAGAAATTTTTGTTTTGTGAAGGGTGAGTGGATAATATAAAAGGAATTTTTTTTTTCGTCTTTTGTATTTTTCTCGGTAATAGGATATGTGAATGTACTTATCGTATAAGTTCTGCGGTGGGTGTAGTAGTTTAAGTGTGTAAGATTTGTGTTCAATTAAATTTCATAAAAAAAATAGTACTTTTTTCACAGAGGTATTATATTAAATTTTAGATTGTAATTATTAAAGATTAATAATTTTTCAGACATTAAAAAAATATTTCTTAGGCAATTTAAAACTGTTATTCTTTTTTAGAGCAAATTTCGTGAAATCTGATAAAGATTAGTCTCCGTAAGAGTCGTCAAATGGTTGGTTTATAACAATTTATACTAAAATTTATTATTACATATATTTATTTAGGTGTTTAGGAACTTCAAATGATGATGTTTGGAGTATTGCGAGATTAAACTATATTTTTCTCCTGAGTGACTAATGTACAAAAGTCCAAAAAAAGATTTGCGATCATCTCACCGGTTACATGAGTCCCGGACCACCTTAACTTTTTTCTTTCCTTCATACCGTGATGTCTTATATACACTCACCTACACACACACACAATACACGTCTACACGAGACATTGTTGCGCCTTCAAAAAGCCCTCGCGCGTCCGGCCGTTCCGCACAACAAGCTCATACCTCTTTCCTTTCCCCTTCCCTACCTCTACCCACGCGCGCACGAGGGCAATTAAGAAAGCGGTGAAAAAAAGCTCAGCTACGAAGAAGAAGAAGTAGAAGAAGAGGAAGCAGAGAGAAGACGACGAGGCAAAGGAGTAGGAGAAAGATCGAGGCTGCTGTACGGCGCCGGAGGGACGACGACGCGGATATTTCCCGACTTCGCCCGCGGGCCAAGATAAAAAGCCCGGGGAAACGAGCGGAAGGAAGGAAGCGCGCCGGTGCGCGAGCGCGAAACGAGCGCCCACCCGCCCACGCGCGCCCAACTCCGGAAGAAAAACAGAAGGCAATAAGGGAAGACGGACGCCGCTGCTCTCGAGAGCATCCGAGCGCTGCTACTTTCATCCTCTCTCTCCTTCCTCTCCTCCTTACCTCTTCTTTTTTCTTTACCCTCTCTCTCGTTGGTTCGTGTAATCCCGTGTGCCGGTCCGCACGAGAACTTTGACGATTCTCGTTCTCGCGGAGTGTGAATAACGGTAGGAACGGAAGAAAAGGAGGGGGAAGGAGAGAGAGAGAGAGAGGACGACGTATCCGTTCGGGGAGCTGTTATTTATGCGAAAAAGTTGAGAGGGCGAATGGGTGAAATGTTGTAAGCCGCCTTATGACTTCCGAAAATCCGACGACACGACGCGCCGATCTCTTACAAATCGCTCTTTTAATCTCTTTAGTGGTTGAATTTATTACGCAAGAGTGAGAGAGAGAAAGGTTGTAGGCAAAGTGTGTAATGGATGTCGATCGGTCTTCTTACGATGCGGTTCTTTTTTTTTCGTGTATATAGGAAGGAGAAGAAGTGAACGCGTAGCGGATGTTGGGGTGGCGATTTAAAGCGAGTAATGTGGAAGCTGAGGGGAGGGGGATGGTAGGGAATGGATGGTAGCAATAATTTTGGGCTGTGTTTTTGATCGTATATACGAAATTGATACTTTAGCGCCCCAATTGTGCGATTTGTAAAACAATAACTCGGTCGAAGTTTATTTTCAAGGGTTTGGTATGAAACGCGATTCTGATTTATCGCCGGTACGGGATTTTGTGATACGGAGGAGTTATTAAAGAAGTATAGAGATACGATGAAAAAATAGGATGGGAAAAAGTGATACTTTTTATTATTAGGATATGTGTGTGTGTATAAGTAAAATAAATTGTGATTTACAAATAATGTTGTTTGTGATAGAAACCCTCTATGAGATTCTATTAAAAACGAATATCTGAATTTTTAATACTGCAACCTATGTTTAGATTGACTGGACTGCAATACATAAAGGCTAACTAAATTCATGTATGTGAGAAGTTTCGAAAAACGTTGGGAATAATTTTCTACAGAACGTTCATGATTAAATAAATCGGTAGTATAGGTAAAACTGAAAGAATATCAATATATAATAGAGCTATTCTCGATACAACGTAGTGCAGTGTGCTCTTAAAAAAATAAAACGTATTTATTTGAAACCTTGTTCAATTTTATACCTTTAAAAACCAGCTATACCTTATCAAATTAAAATTGAAAAGAAGAACAAAAAAGCAAAGAAAAAACTACTCCAAATCAATCGAATAGCACCTACTCAACAAAAAACCTACAATTTCAATAAGGAAATACAAGTTCAATTCTCGTACTCCTTCAAACCCCCTTAAATTCTTAAACCACTAGCTTTTCAAAAATTCCGATCGTTCGCTTTTTCTCTCTATCCCTGCTGCCGTCGCAGGAAAAAAAGCAGCCACCTCTTCGTTTCAGAATCCGATAGAGGAATATTCGATTGACGCAATTAATAAACGATGCGCCATTCCTCCTGGGACTCCCTGAATCATCCATCGATTCCCATTTTTTTTTATTTCTCGTAAGCGCTCGCACACGCGCCCGTGCGAGGAAGTCGGAAAAAATATTATAATGAAAGGATCTCTTTATTCCTTTTTCTCTCTCTCTCTTTCGCGTTGAAAGGGATTTTTTTTTTGCGAGGATGGTAAACTCGAGGGGATGGTAATCAGGAGCGCGAGCGCACGAAGCTTAGCGCGTCGGTTTACACGGGATAAAGACTTTCGAGCTTTTTCAGCGACTCGGGTAGAAGGTGAGCGAAGTTGTAAAAAGAAAGTGGGATCCTCGGGTCTCGCTTCTTTCTCTTTTTTTTCGTAATATTTAAAATGATTGGTGGAGTTTATGACGTTTCAAGTATTTTTTTGCATGATCTTAAAGTAAGTTGATCTCGTTGTTTTTTCTATATTTGATGTATGATATATGACGATTCGAAATTGATGGTAATAGCCCTCTACACAGAATTAATAAACCTAAAAATAAAAAATTGATAATGAGAAGTTTTGATTTTTTTTTTCATTTCGAAAATTGTCATTTAACGAAACAAAATTCATATATTAAGCAGGTATAGAAGGAAAATATTATGCGTATGATCTAGAATTGAACTGATTAATTTGGAGCTATTAACATTATTGTTTCTGTAACATTGAACATGCTTCCTGTTATTTTGGATTTCCCCCTACGGTAACTGATATATCTTATTTTAAAAAACATTGCACGTTTCATTCATAAGGCAAAACGCTGTGGAATTTTTTCCTTCACGCACAAAAACTGGTTATACGTTTAAAAAGAATCTTCTTGGCTGTAGAAGAATTTCTTCGTATTATAGCGCGACAAGCAGAAATGGTTTAGAATTAAGCAGAAAATAATCTAAAATATATTCTTTAAGAGGATAATAACATTTCCTGCAAAATACGAATAATTTTCTAAAAAAAATAAAAATTTTAACAAGATAGCTGAATTTATATGAGTTTCAGATGACTTCCTTTATTTATAGAATAGCTGATTTTGATCAAGAAATATTTTGTCTTGAATGAATAATTATTCCTCTTGAGATTAGAAGAATGTTTTTTTTTCAGAAGAACATGATATTATTTAAATTTGTATTCTAAATATCAACTGTTTTCTTCTACAGTGAAGTGGAATTTAGTCAAGAGGATTTCTCCGTTTGACTAGAAATCTGATTTTTATGAGTCTTCCAAATATTTGAACAACTGTTTTGTTACTAATGGAAACGGAAAAGTTTTGGCACTGTAATTGGTACATTTCAATATAAAAGTATTTGGCAATGATGCTCAGAAAGTAGCTCAAGTAAAACCATTCACTGGTGTATTTATGCGTTAAAGTTTTTTGCATGTAATATTTTTCTATCCATATAGTATAAAATTATTCTGTACAACAAAATTATGTAGACGAATATCTTCCGTTTATGAAAATTTTATTTTCAAAAAATTAAATAAGATACGCCCGAAAAAGATTGGTTAACCAGACCAATTAGTTAGTTAAAGAAAGCTAAGCTTTGAATTTAGTAAATAGTACACAATACTTACTTACAATACTTACAAGCAAAAACAAGTTTGGAATACTTACTTTTGTTAAAGTCACTCTCTAAAGTTGAATTAGTGAAAAAACCACTAAAGATTAGTTAAAATTGCTCCACCGAAACATTAGTGAATAT
>JAYJLV010076871.1:0-14856 GCA_036873485.1 Torymus texanus
CTCTCTCTCTCTCTCTCTCTCTCTCTCTCTCTCTCTCTCTCTCTCTCTCTCTCTCTCTCTCTCTCTCTCTCTCCAAAACATACACGCGTATACTTGCATTAATGATGGTCCGTCCGCTCGGTACATTAAATCATAAAAATACAAGGATACATATATATTACCGATACTATAAAAGTCTACTCCCTACTATAAATTGCAAAACTTTAACAACCTTCGAATCCCCTTAAAAAAATTATCATTTTCAATAATACATGCGCATAAAAAAATACTCACACACGTACACTTACTAACAACTTCAAAAGAAATAATCCGGTTAAGTATGTTAATTAATGTACGTAACCATGCTCCCCTCCTTCTGCTGTCGTCATCAAAAGACAATTTACCTCCGTCGCACACCATCCCTCCTATATATATATAACCGCTCCTTTTACAATTAAAAAGCCGTCAAAAAAAAAAAAAAAAAAAATCTCCGTTCCCTAATTTGCCTACCACATAACAGTCCACAAGGGACTTTCTCCCTCTCTCTTTCTCTCCCTTCCGCGAAGACATTTCGTCCTACGGGATAAAATCGAATCCCCTACTCCTACGAGAACGCAAGAAGAGGAGAGAGGGAAGAGGTTCTCTCTCTCGATCTCGCTCTCGCAAGTGCGCGCGCGCGTTATCCTGCGCGATTTGTTCTTCTCGGCCACCTGTTGCTGTCCGCCCCCGCGTCAAGAGCAAGAGAGAGAGAGAGAGAGAGAGAGAGAGAGAGAGCGAGGAACAAACGCAACGATATAATTATAACGGGAAGCGCGAACCGAAGCCTCCTTCCCTTCGCTCTGCAATTCTACTCCGTTCCGTCTCTCTCTGTCTTTATTTTACGACGATGGCGACGGCAGTGGTGGTAGTAGTGTCGTCGCGAGGGAATGGAAGAAGCTTTTGAAATTCAAATTTCCCGCCCGTAGAGGAGTCGAGAGCTACCGTGCGCACGTGTATATATATATATATATATATATATATAGTGTATTGCGCAGTAGTAGTGCCGTTTGTGCAGAGTTCAGCTCTATGTGTGTGTGTGTGGTTTCGAGGATTTTGTTTCTTTCGATATTGTTTTCGCTCTAGAGCTGGGGAGTTGTGGCAGACTATGTATACCTCGAACGTGATTATTATATTGATTCTTATTTTAGCTGTGTAATTTAACAATAACAATAATACAACATTTTGTTGTTATACAATACCAAAGTTTCGAGTATACAATGCAGGATGTTTTAATAATATATCCTATAATAACGAAACGAAAATGGTTATTAATTTTCCGGAAAGCCTTTTAAACTATAACAACAACCCTTTATTACATTGATCCACTACGTTGGGTAATATTGTATATAATATTATTTCGATAAGTATATATACATTAATAATATACAGTACCCAAGGTATCGAATATCACCGACCCCATTACTACCACACACACATATACACATACCCGAAAAAAACAATCAGGTCAACTGAACCCCTTCAGGACAACACGTCACCCTCGCAATAATTATACATCGCTACGGCGCGCATATAATTGCTCGGACTATAAGGGTTAAAGGTAAAAACGAAACTTATCAAGCCGAGTCAAGCAGAGAGGAAGGGAGAGGGCCAAGAGCGTTCCTTTTAACGAGCGAACTCACTTTTTTCGCGAACCGAAAGCCGAGAGGAGAGAAAGCAGAAGAAGAAGAAGAAAAAGAAGAAGAAGAAAGGAGGTCAGGTAGGTCTGTCAACGCTTTTTAATGGAGCCGCCCTCGCCGTTGGCCCGTCCGCGCGACAATTAAAGTTGATAAGCAGACGAAAGGGGTGACGTTTATCGCTGATTATTGCCGCCGTTGGGGACAGCTATAACTGCGCGAGGACATTGTTTGGGGGAATTAGGATGAGGTTGTATAGTGACTTACCGTGGTGTGATGAACGGTTTATTTACGGGGTTTTAGGTGGTGTACTTACCTGGAAAGAAAAGAGAAAAATGGACATTATTGTATGAGAAATACTTTAAGTTTTCTTTTGGGCGGTGGACCGTTACGAGAGTATATTGGTTAAACGAGACAGTGTCAAAACATTAGAGCAATTGTAAAAGTAGAGATAGAGAGAGGAGACGACGTATTCGACCGTGAATAATTTCATTCGACGCTTTGACACCGACGAAATTTTTAATTAGTTTCTCGAAGCTCGCGAAGAAACTCAAGGTGAAGGAGGAGAAGGAGGAAGAGGATCCCTTTGAACGTTGATACCCGTAGATTCGAGGAGGTATAATTAAACAAGTTTGACTTGCACTTTGGGGAAAATTAAATAAGAAGGTATGACACGCGTGTGTGTGGTAGAGTTACGAATAGCTCACAAACAAAAAAAAAACATTATTTTCGAGAATGTACGTCCGTAGGAAAAATTGTATGTATATTCTCAATGATACCAATGACTTTTACATGTCTTTTGCAATCATACTCCCTATAATTACTCAAAAGCGTACGTGTAAAAAAAGCAACCCACACGAACTTTTACACTCTTCTGCTGCAATTTTAATGTACAGGTGAAACCTAACCGTGACATCGTCGTTTTTATATACACATACACACACTCGCATACAATCGTGTCGGAAATTGAATGAAGTGAATTATTCAGGCGTATACGCGAGCGATAAGTGCCGGCAAATTGCGCTCGGTTCACAGATTTCGGACGAATGATGTGTGGTATCCCTATATATATATATATATATATATATATATATATATATGTGTGTGTGTGTGTGTGTTATTAAAGGAATTATCGTACGTCTGATTGGTTTTTATTGGGTTTATTGTCCGCGCGCTGCGATTATTGGATTTTCACCAATACACACACAAACACACACATACACAGCGCACACCATTGCCTCATAATGCGTTCTCCATTAAGAGTTATTGGATCCTCATTAAAGCCGAAAATTGGCCGTCGTCGTATTCTCTCTCACACCTACTATTATATATATATAATATCTATTAACAGAGAACCTACCGTCGTAGAAATCTAACATTCGCTTGCCAGTATATTTTTAGGCTAATTGCAGCTGCCGAGCGAAAGGAAATTACTTCTCTCTCACTACTAAAGTGAAAATGCGCTACTCTGAGTTACTCAAATTAACATTCACTTTGCGTCATTGCGGACCTACGAGTATATAAACAACAGTTCGCTATTTAAGACGTCGAATATTTCGTTCCTTTTAAATAGACAGAGAAAATACGCTGCAGCGCGTATTCTACATCATTGTACAATTAATCCAGCTCGTATCAACGAAACTAAATAGAAATTGGGTCAGATTATATGGAACTACACCGATTGTAAATTATATCCTCCGACACCCTTAATTCATCACTTTAATGTCGCTCGAGTCTATACACACATTCATATCGACCTAATCAAATTCTCGATATATATATATACACACGCGTCCCACTTATAACCAACCCCACACACGAAAAAGTATAGACAACACCGGGCGTGAAAATTCCTGTGCGGCCTCATCATCGTCGCTAACAACGTTTTTATTGCCATCGTCGTCGTCGTCGTTGTCCCACCCACTCGCGACAGATCAATGCGCGTCGTCATATATAAACCTCACACGGCGCCATATATATATATATATATATATATATATACATAAAGGAAAGGAAGGTTATGCGCGTCGCGGCCGCCTGAACTTCATGGATTTTTCAGTGCTATCGATTCACAGACGCGGCGGTCGGCCGAGTATAGTCGCAACGACGATGCCGGTATATATAACGGCTGCACCATTGCCGTCGTCGTCGTACGGCGGCGCGCCTTTCGTCTCGGTGCTCGTTAATAGATGGTAGCGAGGTACAGTGGTGGTGGTAGAGAGGTGAGAAAAGACGTTCTTTGGTGGATGACTTTAACGTAAAGTTGGTTATGTAAATCTGCATTGGATTTATTATAGGTACCCGTAGGTTAGTTAATTAAAGTATCATATAGTTACTATAGAATTTCATTCACCCACGTTACCAAAAAAAAACGCCTGCTACTACACGTACTACCTCCACCCTCTTTTACAAAAAAACCTACCGTATTACAAAAAGAAAAAATAACCAGCTCCATTCAAAACCATCCTACCCATTAGGTAACCACAAAGATCGCTTCCAGTCCCCCTTTTTTCATTCCTCCGTCGTCGTTCGCTGATTGAAGCGTTTTCTCTTAATTAGCGCGCGATCCCTTTCCTCACTTCACTATACTACGTGACATTAATCATTTCTATACCCCTACAACCTCTACGATTTTTCAGCTCTCACGGTTACATTTGATTTTGCCCACAACCGCGCGTCCCGATAAATTCGACGACACTATACCATCGTGTATACTTATGTGTTTATGTATCAACGTATACACTTACATAGTCCCTTTTATATATACACGCCGTTTTAGCATTCATCACAGCTTCATCTTCTACCTCGTCAAATCCCCCCACCTCCATGTGGTTTATTCAAAGAACGCGCCGTGTATATATATATATATATATATATACACCCCCCTCCTCGTATATACTGTAGTCTCGCAATAAACGTCATAATAGCGATAAATTCGGAGGGAGAGTAGAAGGCAGCGCGGATAAGGCTAGAAAAATTAGGATCATTCGGGCCAGACGGGATACGTGAAAGAACCCCTCTTGCAAGCATGAGAAACGACGCTCGACCTATATATAACAGTAGCTCGTGAGATATTGAAGAAGGAGAGGGAAGGGAGGTTAGGTGGGTTAAGCGTTTGAAAATGTGTTATGGCTATTAATATCGTTCTATAGCTTTCTCTCTATTTTCGTGAATTTATGGTGAGGTGCTGTGTGAATGAATTTGACGATGGAAATGATGATGCGTCTCTATTAACGTGATTGAGACTATATACTTGAAGTTAAACGTTATGGTTGATTGAAATCATTATATATTATGGCAGTATTTGAATGATTTATATTATATGTGTTATTAAATATGTGTTATTAAATATGTAAGGAATGATATTTTTTATATTTGCAGTTAGACAATGTTTATTTTAAAATTGCATGCAACCGTAATTTTCAAGATTAGCCTAATTTAATGTTTATATTCCGTTATGGTATATATACTAATAAAGTACTTCCAATCTCAGCATTTGTATATTTCATTTCGCATAAAGTTCGCTGGAAAAATAATGGATCGAAAAGCATTATTTCAATAATAAATAAAATAATTAATATGGCAGATAAATGACTGCATAGAAATTAAAAGCATCGCGTTTTATATGTGTATAATATATACAAACACATATACACACGTTATTATCACTCCAATAGTATAAAGCATGTTAAAATGTTAATCACCGCGATGATAAAACATTCAAGCGAATTTTTTTTCATTAAAAAGAAAAAGAATGTTATAATATTAACTCTCTACGTACGCGTCGAACCTCGCTAATAATTGATTAAAAAACCACCTTTCCACCTGACAGCATATATCTTTAATGGATTCAATGTTACCATTGCACATCCCTTTCGACATTATAATACCGCATCGGACTAATGGATTTTCATTTTTTATTCACATAAAAAAAAGTGGCTTTGAAAGAGTTCATCCACCTTCTTGTCTACATATAAAAGAAAAGAAAGAATCCTGCGCTATCTTCAAAACAAACCCCCACGCGGCCTCGAACTTTCAAGGATATATCCCCGAGCCACCGGTGAAATAAATCTTGCAAATCTCAGTCTATCGCTCGCATTAAAGTAGGCATTACGTGGCCAAGCCGGTTCAAGTTCCCCCGATATCGGTGCGGATATTTAAGAGCAAATTAGTCGGATAATTCGGTCCTCACGCGTCATTGCATAAAATAACGTATTTTCGAAGTACGTATAAAAATGAGAAATAGTATAAGTATATATTTTGGTTAACAACAAAGAACTGGAGGGTGAATTCGATTCAGTCCAAGGTAAATATAGAGTTCTTTTCGGAAATTTCCCTCGTTTCCCGTTTTCGGAAAATGTGTATATATATACTCCCTTCCTTCCTCTCTCTCTCTCTCTCTCTCTCTCTCGTATCCTCCTAAAAAGTAACGAATATAAAGGACGAAAGCTGCTTTGCATTTGTTCGATTTCACGTCCCCACCAGGGAGACAGGTGGATTTTTCCGTTCGTGTGGAAAGTAGAAGAGAGGGAAAGGTTTTGAATAAGATGACGTATGTATTTGCATGTGAATTGAAATATGACGCTGAATGGGCGGTTTAATTTATGAAATATCAGAAGAATGGCTTTTTACAGTACTTCGGGAAATATATACAAAGGAAATGGAATTTTTCGGATTGCCTTCCCTTTTGTTTGAGGATATTTCCGGTGATACAGTGTAGTTATGCCAGTGCGGAAAAGAACTACTGTGTGTTCATTTAGATTTCGTCCTTTTGTTGTATTACATTGAGCTTTATAAACGTATTGTTAGGTATATTTAAAAGGAAAAGACTTTTTAAAATACTTCGACATGTTGTATTTTTGATAACCAACGGTTCGTTAGTAAAAACGTATACATTATGATATTTAATTTTGCAAAATTTTATTCATCAGTGTAAGAAAATAAGAATACGCAAAATATTGTACATTCAGCGTGCTAATTTCTTGAAGTTACAAAGTTTTTTAACCGCAACCCCGTTGCAGAGACTAATACTGAAAACTTTCTTAACGAAGCACGTTCACAGAATACATTAACAACGCGCTTTCGCAAGAAAATCATCCAAAAACGTAAAATTCAAAGCCAATAATCTTCGACAACATTTCCATTTCCAATTAAAAATTTCCAAAACCTCACGTGTTCCACATTCAGACTGAATCGATCGTTCAAAAATTTCCACGCAGCGTAACCTCCGAATCTCTCGACCTCGCAATCTATCGTATACCTACGTCATCGTACGTCCACGTATATAGAAAAAAAGAAAAAAAAAGAAAAGCCAAGTTTTTGGAAAATTATCCTATTCGCGAGATTGAAGTTTCGCGATTGAAAACGAGGCTCGTGCTTGGACTACCAAGTATATAAGACGAAGAGTTCGAGGTCACTCGGGAGTGAGGTTCGCTTTTAAGGAAAATTATACGAGTTTGAAATTTCACCGCGTCGCCTAGATATATTACCCAAACTCGCTCTCTCACGTATAGATGAAAGTTTGCCGTACATAAATATACACATAAACGTAGCGTAGATTGATAAGGTAACCGTGTATATATATACACAGGAGAGAACCATTTGTTAATCAACGACTGGGCAGGCTGGTTACGAATGACCAATTCGCATTCTTATACACTGCCATATAGCAATAACATATAATACAAAAATCCCGTCATTTTTCTTTTTTTCCTTCCTCTATATATATATATATATATACATACACATGACATCGTCTCGGTAATGAGGAGAATACGAGTGTATTATACATGTCCGAATAATCGATGAACCTCGCGTAAACCGCGTTACACATCCCGCGTCGTTCTGTGAATACACAACCAAACATACGGCCTATATACATACTATACGATAGAGAGAAAAGATAAAAAAAAAGAATCATTGTCCAACTCGCGGTCGACTGTATCTAAATCTAAATTATCGCTATATATACGCAAACGAGCGTGCACCAGCGCGCGGCTTGAATAACTTCTCTTTGTATACATCGAGCAATATTTTATGAGCTCTCAGATATTGTTTCCTGAAGTCTCTCTCTCCCTCGTTCTATCGATCGGATTCCGGGCGATTTCTTTATTGCGCCCGTATTTCGCTCCCCATTATTCACGACTCTCTCTCTCTTTCTCTCTATACCCATATATAAACGAAAAAATAATAACACTCCCTCTCTCTCTCTCTCTCTCTCTCTCTCTTTCTCTTTCTCTCGAATAAACATAATCCCCCTTTATACATATACCACCCACCGCACTACCCAAAATTCTCAGCAGCATCAAGCAGCAGCAACAACAACAACAGCAGCACTCTGAATACTTCATTTGTAACATCGTCGTCGTCGTCGTCGTCGCAACTCTCTCACCAAGAAACCACACAGTAGGCACCATTACCGTTATACGCGCGAAGGCGCAAAAATCAACATAACCACCGTCATGCATAAGAACAACAGAGTCGCGATAATTCCAGTACTCTCTCGCTCGGGTAAAGGCTAAAGCGTCAAAACGCAAGTTCCTAATCCGCAGTCATCCCCGTGAAATATGCAGTAGTAGTAGCAGCAGCAGCAGCCGCGTGGTACTACCGTGCCTCAACTAATTAGGCGGTAAGCCGCTGCCGCCGTCGTCGTCGTCGTGGTTGTACTTGTACAGAGTTCCTTTTTTCTCTCCTCCTCTCTCTCTCTCTCTCTCTTCCTCTAGAGTAGGTGGTAGGAGGAGAGAAAGAGCCTTTTCTTCTCCCTTGACACAGTGCAGCAGCACTCGCGCTTGCAGTGTATATTTAAGGAACCTCCGCCGCTTTCTCCTCCTCCTACTCCACGTCGCACCGTAGAATACTCGCTCATCCGAGTGTTAAACGAGTGAACTGCGCTGATTCATCCTCTCTCTCGTTCCCCTCTTAGGCTTGGCAAACAATCGCGTACACGTATACATATATACACACACACACATATAGAGTGTTACCACGATTGGCCTTTCCACCCCTCTTAGGGGATTTTCGCAGGGAAAAGGTATACGCATTGTGTGTAGTAAGTAAGTACTCTGATCTACACACATACACATAGGAAATCATCACACACGCAGGACATTTGTCAGTCGGTGTGAGCTTAAATTTAGCGTTTATCTTTACGTTCGAGTGGCCGGTCGGTCGATGTAAAACGCTCGTTGTTCAACCTAAATACACACCATTAAGATGGAATTGCACTCGACGATAAGGTATAAATAATGAGGTACCCCCATCACGCTCGATCGTGTGCGTGTAGTATTATAGTGTAGCTAAATTGCTTATATCACCGTCGATCATCGTCATTTGCCGTAGGTATATAGCCAACGGATACTAAATTTACGTAGGACACGCTAAATTTAACTTACACTTGTACCCTTCTGCCTGTGGCTTATTAATTTACAATGATCATCATCGCGCATCGATTCCTTGTAGATAATATATAACGATTGGAAAAAGCTTATATATCTAATTCAACTGTAAACGTCGAACGCGGAGATTACATTAATTCTACTCGACGGTAATAAATATCCAACTTGTGCGATCGTTACTTTTAGACCAACGCGACTACCTCATCACATACGCATTTTACATCCTTATGGAAACCTCCATATATATGTGTGTCTTTACATCATCCTAATAGAACAAGTGGAGGAAAAAAAGAGAGAATAATATACGAGTTGGACTAATCGCGCGCACGTGTGTGTGTATATAAGCGTGGCACAAAAATCGCCGCCGAAGTCGGCGGCGCCTCGCGGACTGCGGCTACCGCATTGCGCACACATACTGTAATCGCGCAAAGGGGAGACGTAAGTGACCTCGATGCTCGAGTGCGCGGGTAGGGCAAACAAAAAGTAAATCATCGGTAAGGGTCGATTCTTTCTTTCTCTCTCGGAGTGTATGATGTTTGTACGGTGAGTTTGTTTTTTTTTTATTCTTTCTTGGTATAGGTGCAGAGTGTACAAATTTGTTTTTTTTTTTCAAGAAGAAGTTGTAGAATAAGAATCGAAGGTGATGTTTTATGTGGGATATTTGTTTGGTTGTTGGTTTGTATGTCGGAACGAAGATGTTGTAGATGAGGTATGGGGCTTAATTAATGTGGAGGTTAAGATATGGTTAATTGCGGAATTTTTTTCAGATCGCTTTGGACGATTGAATTATTAAAATGGTTTAAAGATACTTCCACCGAGTGTAAGGAAATATACAGTGACAAGTAATTATTCCTTCCAAGTTCATTTGTTTTGACGTATTTCATTCCAAAATGTAAACAAGGTTATTTCGGTAATGTACTGCGACTAATGGTTTGAAGCGGCGACAAAACTTACTTACAATTAAAAACTACTTTACTTGTTTTGTTTTATATATTTTCCATATAAGAAGCTGGTAGAGTCGAAAAAAATCAAGAATTAATAAATAAAAATATAAGAATACAACTAAAAATTGAAACTATAATACTCATCGCCCGACCACACAGCAACTTTTCCACTTACTCGACTTTCCACCCTTATATTATCCCGAACTTGTCCGACCAAATTTACTTCTCAAATACCCCCTGGCCCTAAACAATATCCCTCCCTACTCCTTATGCCCCTTCAACCATCACCCCCTTTTACCATTTCCAATCCACTCGCAGTCCTTGACTTTTACCACTGGCACTCGCTCTCTCCTACTCACTACCCATTCAAAACCTCTGACAAATCGAAATTCCCCAAAAGCAGCAGCATATCGACACTCACGAGGTCCTGGCGTACTCACATGCATGCATGAGGATCGCGGCAAGACGTTGGTGGTGCCGTTCTGTCGACATACATATATACCATATATATACTATATACCAGACACACTCGGTTCGGTATCGATTGCTCATATATATAAATATACATATATATAAGCACACATCGGTCATATACACATGTACGTACGCCTCTATATATACATACATACCCGCGCTCACTCGCGCACCTCGATCGCGGTTCGTCGGCCTATCCATTGTAAATGTGCTTAAAGTCCAGCCTCTCCCTCCCTCCTATCCATTGAGTGCTGAGAGAACACAGGCAGCAGTAGCAGCAACACGCACAAAGAACCATACACATACACATCGACATACGTGTAAATACATACCTAGGTATATACGTTGGTATACGCGCAACTCGCACGAACGGTCCGTACAAACAGAATCGGACGCACGACTACGCGCGTACAATACTTGGGCGAGATCCGACGCTTTCGGAATTCGATCAGTGAACGCGCGCGCACGCGGGGACCGAAATCCAGTTACCCACTCTCGACTGTTTGCTGCTGCTGCTGCTGCTGCTGCCGTTGCTGGTACTCCCCACTCCACCTACTATGCTCCTTCCCGCGACACGAAACAACGATGGTGTATATATATACACACACGTATGTATATGTGTATCGCACGCGAGCGAGTGATTGTCCTGGCGCTTTCAATTTGCAAACAATGACGCAGGGGGAGAGCGCGCTGTTTGTACGCCGATTTGTCCTTTGCTCGCGTAGGTGCGTTTTTTTTTGTCAAGCGAGAGAAAAAAAAGGGGTAATCCTGGTTTACACGGTTGTGGTTGTTGTTGTTTTTTTTTCCTTTTTGTGTGTATACAATGGAAGATGTATAAGGAGAAAGTTTGGTGCCTAACTCGATTGTTGTATACGCAGCGGTAGAAGTTGTATATATCAAGGCCACCGAGTTCATTAACCCCACTCATCGTGTGATTATTCTACTATGCAGTTTTGTTTTGTGTGCGCGCGCGGCCGCGCGTCTGTCGTTGAATTGGCTCTGATTGCACAGCACATTTTTCATATATATATATGAGCTACTGCCGACGGGAAAGAGTGTGTTTATGAAATTTATTTTACAGAGCGCGACGCGCGCACGTGACGTGAGTTTTAATTAATTTTTGAGGAAAAGTTTCAGGTCTAAGCGACGACGACGACGACGACCGTGGAAAAGCGAATAAATAGAGAAAGAAGGGGAGAGAGAGAGAGCCTAGAGCGAATTTAAATAATTCAACTGAAATTTAGTGGGCATTGGAAAAACCTTGAAGCGAAGCGAGCTGTTTTTCCAGCAGGCGGTGGGAGATTTTTTGAGTTTAAACTTCGCTTTTGAAGTTGTTTCAAGAGAGAGGCGGAAGAGAGAAGTTTACTTTTATACGGAAGCTTTTGTACTTTTATATCTGTTAATTTTCGAAAAAAAAAAGAATTTGAACAACTAATTTTTTCGTAATGCGGAATATCGGAAACTTCAATGCTAGAAACAGGTGTAATTGGATTTCTGAACAAACGTCGTAAAAATAATACGACGGTGTATCGGTAAATATCAATTAACCGAACGGTTCTTTTTGTTTTTTTACTATCGTGTCCATTGTTAAGCTCGTTAATTAATCCCCACGCTTTTTTTCCAAAGTATAATATAAACGTTCGGTTATACTACTAGTAGTAACTCACGGCATCTCACGGCCTACACTTTTAATAAATTCATAATACTTATTTAAGACTTTCGTTACATTACCCGCCCACGCGCGTGCGCTGTAATCAGAAAGTTTTAACGTCCGCGTGTTTGCAAATCATTATAACGCACTTGCCGCGCAGGTTCATATATATATATACCTATACCCGAAAGGTAAACTTTAAAGCGTTTTTGCATGGTAAACATACACGGGGTGGTGGTTCATACACAAAAATGCATGCGCGCAAATGCCACAACCACATCTCATTAAAATTTTAATACGTCGAGGATATATTCTTTGAAATACACAGCGTGTGACGGAGGGGCAGGAGGGGGGGAAGCAAGTATATACAGCGACCGTGTGTTATATTTAAACTCTCCGAACATTTAATTAATTTAAAATTATCAAATTTAATCTGTGAAATATATGTGAGAAAGTGAGTGAGGATTGCATTATTTAAGGTTACATCGCGATGGATTTATTTAATCTCTCACCGCAATTCTGCGAATCGTTAAATCCGATAATTACAATCCGAATCGATGTAAATCGTACTAAGAAAGTTCACGTTTCCGATATATATTGTTATATCTATATTTATACGTATATGAACCGATAATGCACATAAATCCATATGAGAAGCTGTTCCAGAAATTCACACAGCGGATGGTAAAAGATGAACGGCAGGTTGCTATATAGTACGCGTATACACGAAACAATCGAGCTCCCGGAAAAAACTCTGTCACTCAATCACACCGCGCAACGCTCATCCAATCCCTTCGAAAGTCAAAGAATGAAGCAAAAAAAAGGAAAAGAAAAAGGAAGCAAACAACAAAACGGAATCGATCCTAAACGTGTCCACGCTTTATAATCCATGGAGAAGTGGAAAAGCAGTACGCAAAGCTATCGTGACGGCGTATAATAAAACACAAGAGAGAGAGAGAGAGAGAGAGAAAGCGATACAGATCGTCGTCGTCGTCGTCCGCTCCGTTTGCCCCTTTTTCCTTGTGTATTTTACTCGTGACGCGATCTTTGTTTGTTTTGTGAGTGACGCAAGATTTAAAGATTTTTACATCGACACGTGATTGTTTTGCTTTTCGGGGTGTTTTTTTTCGCCTTTTTAATCAGAGGATAAGCACAAGCGTAATAGTGATATATATATAGCGAAGTGTAAAAGTGCCAGTATATACTTATACCGTGGATCCCCTTTGAATTTGAGGCTTATATATATACAGGGAGGGGAGATGATACGCACGCGCGTGTTAGTGGTTTAGTCACGTTTCTGTTAAGGGCGGTTTGATTTTTAAGGTGATGGGGAGTTAAAATGCTTGGTTATTATAATATGGTGAAGTGGCAGTAGAAGTAAGTGAGAATATAAATTTAAATTATATGTTGTTAATATTCAATTGAATAAAAAAAAAAGTGTACTTATGTTAAAATGTACACTCTTAAATTCAATAGAAATCAAACGAAACCATTCTTCAATTAGAGAAAATAATGTTCATATATAAGCGCAATTGTTCAGCATATCAGCTGATGAGTTCAATTTGCTCCGTAGAAAATGCAATTATTACATGGCGAATGTTTTAAACTGGATTAAACGGGAGAATTATTAGCTCGACCCAATTACCATCTCATAATACAAACTTCTAATTACGTCGCGCTTGTATACACACATACATATATCTTTACAAAAAAAAAAAAACATTCATCGTACCCTCGATTTAATCCATCAAACGTACAGTAACGCGCACGCGACAAACTTTTGTTACAACAGTGTGTATATATATATATACACACATACATCCGCGATATATTTGCAAGCTCGCAAACAATCTGTAAAATTACAACACACAGCGACAATCACGACCACTACCACAGAGTCAACACAACTTCTATATCCCCACCGTAAAATAGTTCATTTAGCCGTGTAAGAATATTCAGCGACCGCGCGAGCAACAGCGGCAGACGAAAACTTTCCTTCATCTTCGCGCATTTTTTTGTTTCTCATTAACCGGAAGAGAGAGAGAGAGAGAGGGGGGAGACGAATTTTCCACAGCGGTTCGGCTGCTGCTACTACTACTACAGTGGTAGGGAAAATTTTCCACGCTTATGCACACAGTAGTGAGGTGTAGTAGCAGCAGTAGAAACAACGGCGGCGCCGAATTTTGCTTTTATTACTTTCGAGAATTGTTTTCGCGCCCGCGAACTTCGCACCGCGTAGTAGTATAGTCGGCGAATTGCGGAAAAATTGTACACGGTACCACCACATATACACATACACACACCAATTTATTCTCGGTTTTTAATTTTGTTTAACGTCGCGAGCGCGCAATTTGGCCCCGCTTGATACGCGAGTGAGCGAGTGAGCTCGTGATTTATTCTTGAATTGCGCGTAAACACGCGAAAAAGGTTCTGTACTGAGTGATGGTGGTGGTGGGGAATTCAGTTGATTCTTCAGCGCTACTCTTCAAGTAAATAATTATGCAACATTGGCTTGCTAATTATTCTTAGAAGACGTATAGTTGTACATCCCAACCCGTAAGTTTGAATTGAAAGTATAAAATACGCGCTTTATTTTAAGTAATATAATATAAAGGTTTTAGAAATTTATAGAATATATAAGATATAATCTATCCTATCGATCATTTACTCTCTAAATCTAAATAAGTGAAAATACCACTTTATCAATAAGTGAAACCATTTCTAACTTTTAAATAAGTGGA
>JAYJLV010076882.1:0-14856 GCA_036873485.1 Torymus texanus
GAGAGAGAGAGAGAGAGAGAGAGAGAGAGAGAGAGAGAGAGAGAGAGAGAGGTAGGGAGGGGTTGAAGAATGATGAGTCATCAGTTATAGGACTAAGGGATGAGAACGCGCCGTTGCGGAGAAATGAGGGATGGATTGATGCGTGTATAGAGATGACTTATTATTTTTTTCCTCTTCTTCTTCTTTTTTTGTGGTCATATAAATTTATAAAAATAGGGTGTTGAGCAGAATGTTAAACTGAGCGTTGGTGTATATATGTATATATATTTTTTTTTTTACAGTAGCGCTGTAAGTTGGGATTTTAGTTATCGAAAGGTAATAAATAGTCGATATCTAGGGTTAAAGAAATACTTGCGGCTTTATTCTGTTATTTTAAGGATACACATCTTTAGTCAATACATATATCTGCACACAGACACACACCAAATTACAAATTTTATTTTTTTTATATGTATAATAATTAAACTGTACATTCTTCCTTTATATAAATTGAGCGATCGAGATTTGTTTGGTTTTCGAGTATTTTTGCGAGGTATCTCGCTTTTTTGCGAGAATCTTGAGTCGATCGCGAAACAAAGGGCGCGCGTAGCGCGCCAAATAACACTAGTAATGAATAAACTCAACTGGCAATTCCAATATTTCACGTGAGCAATTTAACATGTATAAGTCGAACATGATTCATAGAAGTCATAATTTGGATTGCTGTAAAACAAGAAAGAAAAAAAACGGAAATTTGTTCATAACGTTCTACATATCAGTCACTATATAATAAATATCATGTGGAATAACTACAACTGTCATCACAATAAAAATTTTAATTTTATCTACATGTGTAAACATTTACGGGAAGAGGTTGAAAGTTGATCTTGCTAAAATGATATTAAATTAAAAAGAAAGCTTCTATGTGAGGAAATATGAAATCTAGAGTTTGTGAAATTGCAAACAAAAACACTTGAGGGTATTTTTTAAGTTTTATCAATTCTTAAGAAAGCGTGTAACATATGAATCATTTCTGAGAAAAAGCAAGTGTTTATAGGCACAGGAATTTTTCAGAGACTCTCTAGATTTATTAGACTCGGAGATAGATGGATAGGCCGCTGGGAATTTTCGGGAGATTTTTTACCCTCCCAGAAAAGGGGACAGTTCATCTATTATTTCGGGATAACCATTATGTTTACAACCGCCGTAATATTTCATATAAATGCTCACGCGCGGAAGATTGCACAACTTATCGAATGGAGTTTTGTGAGGAGAGAGAATAATTTCATACAGATGCTGAATTTTTAATGTCTGACTACTGCGCGATGTTAACCACTCGTCATGTAACGTCAGTGTACGCCGTTATCCCTATTCTTAGTAACTATCATGCTAATATTATTCAACCCCAAAAATATTATTTCTAATTATAGTCGCTGGTCAGCCGACTATACGAAATTTATTAATACTCCTTTATAGCCTTCAGTCGCACAAAACGAGATTTATAAAATATCTACGCACCTAAATACCGCGCAAAACTTTGTTTTACGTTTCCACTTTCAACCTCTCCCCATCTCTTTCTTTCTCTCTACCTCGACCGGCCTATATTTTCAACGACATATAGAACAATCCCTTTCATCATCATCATCACTGCCGCCACCGACTTCGCGCGACAAAAAGCGAACTCTCACTTACATTTACTCTCTCTCTCTCTTTCTCTGTACCCCGCACTGTTTTTAAGAACACTTACTTTTGAAAACGGTGAACTCGCGCGGCGAGAGTAAAGTGTAGAGACGGGGATGAGAGGGGGGGGGGAGAAGAAGAAGATCGTAAGCGATTTCATTCAGAGCAAGCCGTCATCATCACGGTCGCACGCGAGAATAGAGGGGTAAGAGGAGAAGAAATGCATTAAAAAAAGGAGGGGCGCGGCGATACGTATTAGGGAGAGGACGCGGGAATGAGTAGGCGCTTGTGTGCGCAAAGGTACTGTGCGTCATTTTTAGCGAAGGTACGTACATTTATACATATATTTATTTCCATTAATGTCAAAGAGGAGAGTGTGGGTGTATGAATAGTTTCTGAGTTTGAGAGTGGAAATAATATAGTGATTTAGTATGGTTTGCGAAGTAACCCGGTTTTGAATGTAGATTGGATTGCTATATTATACGTATTACGTTTTTATTGTATTTATTATTTACGTTTAACTTTTAATTAACAATCATTTTTAATTAAATTCATATAAAAGTACAATCGTTAATTTCCTTGTAAATATTCTTTACAATTCAATAGACTATAAATTCGATACCATATAACAGATAATAAATTCATAATTTTCAAAGACAAGTTTTACATATATACTCTCCTAAATTAATATTTTCGTTCATATCTAATTAAAAAAAAAACACTAACATTAACCTTAAAAGTATCATAAAACGTGCATCCCTTAAAACTGACACAAGCCGAACCCTTAAGACTCCGTGATACCTCATCTCACAGCGACAAGACAACAACCTTTCTCTTCTCTCTCCCATCCACGATACATCTGGAAAGAGCCAATTTGCTCCTTGAAAATATCTCTTTCTGTCTCCGTCTTTCACACACGTATTTCAACATCAAAGGTACAACTCACCATCGCTATGTGTCATCATCTTTCTCAAGACAAAAGAGATTAGAGAACTCACGTGGCTATAGGACAGACGCGACAAAGCGTGACGAAGAGAAAGTATACGTTTAAAATCATTGCCGTTAAGAGATCCTACTCCTTTATCGTCCCCCCCTTTTACCGCACGCTCTCTACGCGTGTGTTTTACGAGTGCACATATAGTGAACTCACTTACAGCTGATTACGACCTTGTTCGCCGCGCGTTCGTTATACGTATACATATACGTGTGTATGTGTGTGTGTGTGTGTGTGTGTGTGTGTGTGTGTGTGTGTGTGTGTGTGTGTGTGTATATATATACATATATATTTGTGAGTTTTTAAGTTTATAGGATAAGTCGCGGGGGGTTTGGCTGGACGATTGCACGAATTTTGTATAAATGAAACGTGAAAGGGAAACGTGAAGTGTATAGTGACGAGGTATAAATTTCGATGTTGTTTGGAGCTTCCGATTTTTCTATGAAAGTATTAAATGATGCAGTTTTAGTATTGAATATTAGAGAAATCATAAGTATTTTGAAAAGAGAATAATAATAGCTATATTTGATATTATTCGTATAGTAAAATGACAATGAAAAATTTCAGAGTAGTAAAAAAAATTATATACGCAACAATTAGCATATAAGATGTGTACAATAACTAACTAAAAGTTAATACTCAAAATAAATTAATATAAAAATTTGTCAAAAGAATATTTTCCTAAATATAACTTTGACAAACAAATATTTTGATAAACATATACAATTGTAAGTTTTCTTTTATCTAATTCTTTTAACTCTTTTTAATATTATCCTTACGATAGATTAATACCTTAAGATCATTCGGTAAATCAAAATAAAAGAAATAATATCTAATGTACCAGAATTTACACGACGCTTTCAACAGGAAATAACCTGCCGCATATATATCCCTCGACAACATCATACTACTTATGAATCAGCCTATCCCTACAACTTTAAAATGACACATCAAAACATCTGCATAAACGCACGTCGCCTACTATCTCACATTACTTCCAGAGCATCTCACCCACTTGCCCGAACGATCATCGACAGCTTCTCTACATCCCCAACCCCCGATTCGTCACATTTCCTCCTCGCAATCTCCATAAACGTCTCTTTCTCTCTCACTCTCTCTCTCTTTCGATCCGGCTCATAAAACAATACACGCTCGCTCCCTCTTTTTGGGCCCGACGACGCGTGACGACGCGTTTTTCGCGCGACCGCTTGCAATTGCGATTTACGATGATTTTTTTTTCTATCTTCCTCTCTAAAGCTCTCCTGCTAAGCTGGAGTATATATATATATATACACACACACACACACACACACACACACACACACACACACACGTAGACGGAGGATGGTTTCGATGACGACGTAGACGACGACAACGGCTGTTGTCGCGTCGCCGAGCGCTCAAAAACTTTTACGAGCATTTGCATAAAAGTTGTGTATATATATGCACACAGATGGTATTCGCGTGATGTCTCGAGTACACCCGGCGTGTATCTTTTGAATGCTGCGCAGACGAGAGAATAGTACAAACAGTTGTTTGCAAGCGACGACGAGACTTTTAAAAATTAAACTATATATATGTAACGTTGAGCAGATATGTGAGATATATATAGTTGCTGGTTGTAGCTATATGTGATTGAAGCTAAATTAAATTCAACTCTCATGCATGCTAAATGCGAGCGTGATAAACATAGTCACATGGAAACTATCGAATATTCTCTGACTCAGTGGTCCAGATAAAACATTGATAATATCCCAGACGTTCGTTCTACATTTATATATATATACACACACATATCCCTTGTATTATTGGCTTTTCATGCATAACTAACTCTATGCCAATAGATTAATAAGATTTAACTTTCCTTTTGGTACATTTTCATCTTGATGCCAAAGTTTTACGTTTCTAAGATACACAGAGGTACACGTATAGGCAACTCCGCTCTCGAAAATGAAAACATTAGTTGGCCAAACGCTAACGAAACAAATATAAGCAAGACTCCAATCGAAAAAGTCGCCCGATGAGACACGACATTTTCCGTGTCAATATTATACACGAGAAAGAAACACATGACGCGAGATGTTCCGTGTACTCCACTCACCCTCCCTATAAATACGTAAGGAGTAAGTTTTAATTGGCCGAAGACGAGAATTTCTCTGTCAAACTCGCGCTCAATCAAAGTTCCAACCGGCTGCGAAAATACTGTGTGTATATGTGCGCGTATATATAACTTTAGCAACGCGAGAAAAGTTGATGAAACGAGAGGGAGGGAAGGAAACCTGGGCGATAATAATTCAGATCGGCTCTACGGGTCTTTCCTTTGGGAGTTGCCGTGTTCTCGTGTTGTTGTTGGTGTTGTTTTTCATTCGTTTTTTTTTTCGACGGGTTGCATCGACCAGACAAGTGGGATTTTCTTTTATTTATGCGATGTGTGAATTTTTCATTGGGGAGTGTCAAAAATTCATCGCGGATGAGCATAATCGAACTACGCTACTGGATTGTTAACGCAGCTATGTTTCTTTCTGAAAGTGTTTCAAACTTCGAATTGAATATTCGGAAATGAGCAAGGAATATTTAATGGTATATCAGATATTTTTTTTAATTTTTAGCTTATTTGTATTCACTGCGGTACTATAATTGCCTGCTTTATATTTCTATCAGCATCTCGTAAAATACACATAGATATAACCACTTGAAGCCTCTGTAAACCCTTGAAAACAAAAAAAAAACATAAATCTCAATTCCAATTCTACCCATTCATTCGCAACATTAGAATCTATCACTTCGTGTACAAGATAGTGAGCTACTTCCAAACAATATTCTCTCAGTACGATGTGTATATATATATATCCTAACAAATTCCACTACATCTTATCGAGACGTCATTTTTCACGTAAAGAGGAAAGGGACTCGCGTCAGGCAATTCGCGCGCGACTTGTCGTAATTTCGGGTGAAAGAACGACGCGGCGGGTGAAAATTCTTCGGCGCCGAGGCGAGAGTATATGGAACGAGGAAAAGAAAGGAAAGAGCATCGTATATGTGTATGTGTGTCCTTCGTCCTTCGGCCCGACGTTTCGACTGCTTTACGGTCCTTTCGCGCGAGAGAAGCGCGCACGTACAGTGTAAGACAAACATTGCAATTGAAAAGATTCGAGTGGCAGAATAGTACTTCTTTCTGTATATTATATAAGACCATTTTTTTTTTTTTAGATAAATTCGTCAAGTGTACTACTTTAAACGTTTTCTTTTTCGTATAAATTTCTATAATATATATTTTTTGTTCACGTAAAACATTCATTTCTGTCGTTACTAACTATTCAGCCACTCTCACATAGCGATACGCTATATTTTATATTCATTTAACCAAAAAAACAGCTTCTAAATTCACAGAATATCGTACCTCACTGACAAAAAATAATTCTCCTCCCCTAAATTCACACGTTTTTCTCTCTCTATATCTCAACTATACGCAAGCAAACCAAGCGTGCAGCATATCGTCCACCTTGTCGTCACGAATCCACACCGCGTTTTGCTCATTAGACTTTTTCCATGGACTGTCCGGTCAGCACGGCACGTCGTCGGTCCTGTGCGAAGTGGACGAGACAGCAGTCGTTGGATAATGGCTAGAGTGAGGGTCGACGAACCGAGTGGGACAGGCGTGCGCGCACTTTAACGACACGCGAAAGAAGATTTCCGAATGTCGAAAAGTGGGACACAGCGAAAAAGTTTACGGTGTTCTCCCTTTTTCTTTTTTTTCAACGTTATGAATTTTTGAGAGGGAAGTGTAGTACGTTGAGTTCTATATGTCAATTAGATGGATGGTGAGTCGTACTATGCGGGTGGGAATTTTTTTATCATAGTTTGCTGCGCATTAAAGTGGAAATCTACGCGTTTTTGAATATTCTTTATTTAGAAAAGATAAAAGGAGAAACAGTAGAATGAAATAAAGTTTTTTTCTCTTGTACCATCCCCTATCCCATTCCTACCTAATAAATACGATAAAAAAAATACACATTTCGAAAACTCGCTATCAATCTTCCGGTAAAATCGTAACACTCCCGTCAATTCTCCCGTAACGAATAGAATCATCTTCGATATAGAGGGAGAAAAAAAAGCACTAACGCTCACGCATCTCCAGTACCAACATTCCGGTAAAGCTACAACCTCCGAGTACTACTATAGCAACGCTCTTAAAGCCCGGATTAAAACTCGATCCGTCCGCGCGTGCGCTCTCGCTTCTTAATGCGCTTTTAACGATGTCGAGAGAGAGAAAGAGAGGCACTCGCGTACCTATAGGTATATATATACATGCTCATGGAAAAAGAAGATGCATACGCTTAGCCACGGCGATTGAAAGAACGAGAGAGGAAGAGAAAGAGAGAGAAAGGCGAAGAACGACAAAGACTGATCGCTCCGAGCGAAATTTATACATTATATTGTTTTACGCGCCGCGAGGGAAACCGGAGGGGGATGATGAATGGAGAGTGTACGCGAATGTAGTCGATCTTCGGGGATGTGTGGAGAGTACAGGCGTGGATAGTAGGTATAGCCTCGATGGTTGTTTGATTTTATGCGAATGAGGCAAGAGTGAACGTTTACTTGAGCGACGATTTTTATATTGGTTTTCGATGGAAGATTAAAGTGTATATACCTATATATTTTTTATATAATGTTTGTTATATTGCGATATGAAAAAGTTTAATAATATTTATTTTCGTTTTATGTTCCAGGTAAACCCATGTTTTAGACTACAATGGTACTAGCAAGGATTTAACTTTATTAAACGTCGCACAATGGGTCTGTACTTTGAAAAATCATATTTTAATCGATAAAGCGTAATCGCTAGTAGAAGCGACAATTTATCACGGTACCTTAACTGAATTTAGATCAACCAAATAATCAAAAAATTTTAGCAGCAAGACAATTATTTAAAACTAAAAATGGTGTCGCTAAAAACTATAAAAAAAACGAAGCCTCGGTGCAAATGTATTTCCGGCTCCTCAACTGAAGAGTGCACAATGACGCGTAGGAAGAAAAAAGCCCTACGAGAAGCCCGTAAACAAATAAAAGCGCGTATAAAACTCCGAGGCTTTCAGGAGTTTCCTCTCTCTCTCTCCTTAGAAATAGGGCCACCACCGAGCTACACGTTACGTACTTTTAGCGAGAAAAGAGCAGAAAGAGAGAGACCGGAAGTCACCCAGCTCGCTCGGCAAGAAGTTCGCAAGATCTTATCGAAAATTGATTTTTTTGGATGCAAGTTGTGCTGTTGTTCTTTTTTGTCAGCAGGTTTTTTCGTAGAAAGCCCACCGCGGGAAATTTGAATTTTGATAATATCATATATCGCGTTTTTTACGAGTAAAAACTCCCTCGCGTCGAGATAACACCGATCGAAATTTAAATGTAACGCTATATACCGTTCGACAACGACTACCTCAATACACATGCGTGCATGCGTGCGCAAGAGTATACTACTCTTTATAGAGATACCTAAACTCACACCCTCTTCCATTATATATCCGGCGCATTAACCGCTCCGCATTGAACTTGACCATTAAACTTCACCCTTCTTGAACAGACCAGCGCGCTTTTTAAAAGAGTCCATATAACCTTATATACATATAGATACACCGCATGCGCATGGAAGCGTACCGAAATCGCGTGCACATAGGGAACTTTGTGTCACACTCCTTTGCACAAAAGATGCTCCGGTGTAGGTCATCCCTCTTAGGGTGAACGTCCTTCTTTTCTCTCAGCGCTCACTCTATATATACACACACACTTACACGACACCGCTTTTGTCTTGACGACGCGCTCTAATGGATGTTTTTGCTCTGACGATTTTTAGCACGGGCGGATAATAAGCGTCGCTCGTCTTCTCCTGTGTTGTGTCACCCTTAGCGAGAGGCTGAGATTATTTGGGAGAGAGAGAGAGAGAGATAATGGGCTTTCGCTGTCGAGGTTGATTGGCGCGAAAGGAAGAGATCGCGGCCGATGAAACTGTCCTTTATTTTTGGCCTGTGAAAATAATTGTAGATGACGTAGATGCCAGTGACGTTAGGGGTAAAACGGAAATTCAGTGGGTAGCGGTAGAAATGTATGTAGTTGCAAAAATGTTTTTCTCTGATTTCGAGGATATTATTATTAATTCATCGAGGAGAACTTATCAAAGTTTGGTACAGAAAATTCTGAGAAAGTAGGTTCCTGACAATTATTCCTTAAAATCCTTTCATACAAAAACGACGACCAGATGTTGTGCTGCATTCAAAGATTGACTTGATTGGTCTGTAAGAAATGGTTGAGTAAAACAATGTATATTACGTTTTGATTTTGTTAATACTGTGAAAAATCAAAACTGAAGGGTGTCTATTAAGCTTGTAACCATGCCAATTTAAAAAACGGTCTTGGAAAACTCGACAGAATCCTAACACGCGTGGTACTGCACAGAAACGCACTTTACCCTTGCTACATTGGTGAGAGGAAAATTTCATTTTTCAAACGCTCGCGCGCCTCGACGCCTTCCATTAAACATGAAGACCGTTGCAGCCGTCTCTTGATGCGCCGCGTAAGAAGGGTAACGGAAAAGCCAAATGGATGAAAGAAGAAGTAAAAGAAAAAGAAGAAGAAGAAGATTCGTCAGAGAGAAAAATTGGAGACCGGCAAAAGGTCACCGCGGTTGTTTGCGGGACAAATTTGCAAAGTGCTCTCTCTGGATTTTCAAGGGAAGTGGGAGGGTCGGCGTGAAATATGCACCCGAACGTTTTTGAAATTCGGAATTGCCGCAGTTAGGGGATGATGAATATGATATGGTCTCTGCATGATTTTTCCGAAAATTTACGTCAGCTATCCTTCAAAATGATATTTATGTAATATCACTACCTATGAAATTTAGACCCTCGCTTTTATTCTCATTAAATTACGAATATTTGTTAAAATAGAAAAACAAAAAAGAATTATTTTTTAATCATCGCTAATATACAAACCCGACGAGCATTCGTTCGAAAAATGAGGTCACATTTTTTTCCCTCCATCCTACCAACTTACACCGGTAAGCCCTTCCCTCACCCACAACGGGGAAGCAAATCCGCGCGATCATCGGCACATAAAAAAAAAGAGAGAAAGCACGCGGTGTATACTCCCTTTGCCTTCATAATTCAGGGGCGCCGCGCGGAGAGGGGACGAGAGAAAAAAAAAGTGAACGCGCGGCATCGACGTGTATATTTTCCGCATTATCGCACCGAGCCACGCGGCGGAAAAAGCGAGCGCAAGCGCGTAATGAATATTTATGCGTCGCAGTTTATCGAGCCACGTGCGCTCGCGTCACGTCGCGTTTATTAAATCGTTTTTACAGTGCCAATGCGGAATCTTTCGCGACGAGGTTGTGAGTCGAGTTCATCTGTATATTGGGCGCGTTTTTTTTTTTTGTTTTAGGGGAGGAGATTGATGTGTGAATAGGGGTATGGATAACGGGTTTCGTGTGGTTTTGGTATTACGGACATATCCATGAAGTTTGTATTAATTTTTGTTAATATGAAGAGCTTGGAATATTATGTAATACAGAAAAAATAGGGTTTTTAATGAGTTAATGTAATGGCCCTTTTTATTAAAATTATATGTGACTACTTTTGCAAAAAATTTATTCATTTTGTTTAAATGTATTTTTTTAATCTACTTAACATTAATTATAACCCTGGTACACGTTTTTCTTGTGTATATCTATTAATTGTACTATACTATATTTTTTAATATCAATTAATTATGTCACTATGTATTCTATACAATTAAATATCTCTTAATTCTGTCAATCAATTCTATAATTAAATATCTATTAAGGGAATATCAAAGCCTATCTGGTATCACATACTTATCGACATTCCCTTATTTTTCATTAATTTTATTTAATATTTGATTTTCATCAATTATCTTTGTTAATTTAAAAGCCAAATTATTCAACATGAAATATATGTAGAACCACACTTAGTCTCTTACAGACCACAACTCCACTGACATCACATCATCACGGTGGCTTCACTCTCTACAAAACGTAAAAATATTTCAATTTTAATATTTCTCGAACTCACCCTCCTACCCACACGTAAAATCCTCGAATTTTTCAAGGGAACTTCCTCGCTTTCCATTAGGACACGACACACCTACACATACAGTCTCCACCCCGAAAAACTCTCGTTTCGAAAAATTCCAAACGGCGCTTGAATTATTCATGAAGCTTTCGCGCGCGCGCACGCGGGTGGCCACGAAAAAAGTAAGGACCATATTCGTTGGGTTGTCCCCCACCCCCGCAAGCCTCTTTAAGGAAGCAACGGTTCGCCACGCGCCTCGCAGCTGTTTGCGCGGGGAAAGTTTGCCCACGTCGTCGTGTGGTGCAACGATCGGGTGAGTTTGAGAACATGAGGATGTGTTCGTGTGGGTGTATACACGCGTGCGAGTTCGCTGTTTAGCTTATTATTTTCTTGCTTTAGGAAATTTAGAAGGAAAATTTACGCGACAGGGTATTTATGAAACTTTTGCTGTTATACAGCGATGTTACTTCAGCGTGGAACAGTGTAGACATTGAAGTATAAAATCTAGACTTTAATTTCTAAATTGTCGTCGTTGTACCGACGACAATTTAGAGAGTAGTTTTAAAAAATGCTTTTTTTCTGTAAACGAAATATTTATTATTTAAATCCATCACTTTAATCAAAATATTGAACAGCGAAGTAATCAAATTTTCATCAAAACGCGCAGCTTCAATATCAACTGAGCGAAAACTATTGCTTTGTCATAGTAACAAACCGATGCATTTTCACTGTTTCAATCCTCACCACTGCGTCCGCAGTTCCGAGCACAAACAAAGTACTCGACAACCTTGAAAACGCGAACAATTCATCAAACTTCTCCGCCTCTGCCATGTGTGCAGTCACTACAAACGTCGCACGTTCGATTTTGCGCGCGCGCTTTATCGCGATTTTGAAATCCGAGGCTGGCCACTCGAACGGCTGAGTGAAAAAAAAACGAGACGCTAGAAAAGCGAGACCAATGCGCATACGTTGAGCTCTTAAATTTCAATACACATAGGCGGCCATGCTAAAACGTCGCATGTGGGTGTCCGATTTCTTCCGGCGCATTAGCCGAATATATAGTGCTGAACATGAGTGAGTAAGATGGATGAGTTACATTGTCGTCGACTACGCTTTGATGTATTTGATGGGAAATTAAAGATTTTTCTTTTGGAGTGTAATGAATGAGTTGTGTTTGGAAAGAATATGTAAAAATTGTAGTTAGAATTTTGTTAGTAATCGTCTTATACTTCGACTTGCATCTAAAGTGTCAACAAACTTGTGATACTATCTCTGACAATATCATCACTTTGTACATATACACGGATAGAAAATAATACTTATAGATAAAAATCGTGAATTGATAACAGAGTATGTATTTTGACGCACTGAACTAAAATATTATCTTAATTGTGCTCTATCACTACAGGATTTTGAAATACCTGTATAACTCTTAAAATTATGAAGTGTATTAATTTCAAAGTTAGAAAATTTTTTTTTATAATTTAATAAATTAGTGGCACTACGGAGTACTAGTAATTTTCTACATAATTCATTGTAAATAATCTGAATACGCTTTTTGTTCCTCGATAAATAGTTAATTAAAGTATTCAATTAGTATATATCTCGAAGAAGAAAATTATCTTCAGATGATTGAAAATTTCAATTAAATAGAGTTGGAAATATATCACTTATGTAATTAATACACGTAATGTAAATTCTTGAAAAAAGTGATATTATTACTAAATAAATAACGATTAATAATTTTCATTTCATACATTAATTATTGTCCCGATTCTTATCTATAATTGTCTTTTTCTCTACTACTGTATAAACTAATTACAATTTTGCACGCGATTCTTAAATTTTTCATTAAAAAAGAGGACGGCAGTACTATCAAGACAATAGATAATTGAAAATTTTTAACAAACTTTAACCCGATTTCCGTGTAAACAAGCTGCCAAAGCGTATTCTTTTAATCCGCTCAGTATAGTATATGTATTTTTTCTCGCTCCTACCATCGTCCGTCGAATTATTATTCTCTTTCAATTCGGTCAACTTTTCGTGCTAAATAACTAAAATCCCTCACACGAATCCCTTTATTTCTCGGTAATAACCATATCCTAGCGTTTCTACCTATTCCTATATATATATATATTCGACGCACCGTGCGCAAAATAAACGTACACCCGAGTCAACTCAACTTTTCTCTCTGCGCAACTTTTTCGTCACTACGCGCAGAGTATAGCTTCGCACGGTAAAAGGAAGACAACGAGAGAACTACTACTACTGCGCACTGTAGCCAAAAAAATTTCGATTTAAATTGCAAAGAACTCGTGCGTACTGCGCTTATATACGCGTGTATATGTGTGTGTGTGTGTGTGTGTATATACCCACGCGGGTGCTGAATTAAAAATGTAGAGAGTGACGAATGCGTATACTACTGCTCGAAATGAGATGTACATACGTAAGTGCAACTGCGTATATACATATACACGTACGCGCGATTTTCTAGTACAGAGTGAGAGAGAGAAAGAGTGACATGCCGCGTCGAAGTATTTGCATGCGCGTCGTAGTATCGAGAGTTTGGAATGTCGTGCAGCTTAATCTTATATCGACGGTAGCAGAGAGGCAAAAAGGTACCCGAAAACGGCTCGGGCGAATCGCTTTTATTGGGCGCGTCTACCGCGTGATGCATTGTAGGTTGTGCAAGGACATTTCTTATTCTCGACTTGAGAGCAACTGACGTGAGGAATTCCGGGACGACCGTTCAATCTTCGCAGAGAGTATTGATCCGTGATTTTTCGCTCAAGTGTATGTTAGAGCTCTGAAAGGGTCGATGACATTTTTAAGACCACTGTAAATGAAATTGCAACGAATTCTTTTTATGTACGAAAGATTTTCTTATGGCTGATCAATCAATTGCTTTTATTAACTTAATTGAAGGACAATTCACTTTCAATGAAATAATCTTTTTTAAACGATAAAAAAACTCTCCCTCAGACAAATTGTTCTGCAAGTGTGCACTATCCAAAACGAAATTTAAATAAAAAATATATATTTTAAAAAATCTTATATTTTCTCTCCAATAAAAAATCAAACATCCCCGCACACCGTGTAAAAAGTCAACAACGCAACCGCTGTCACATCGAATCGGCAAAGACAGCCACCTCCTTTGAGACGCATGAATTCCCTCTCTCTCTTTTTCTTTCTCTCTTTCTTATGGACGACACGACGCAATGCATTATTGGAGATCCGCGCTCTCTTCCTCTCTCTCTTTCTCTCTCTCTCTCTCTCTCTCTCTCTTACATACAGTAGGCGAGTTCGCATTATAAATTGATTGACGGGGTGCAAGAATGTTCACCGGCATCGTCGCCGTCGTGAAACCAAACGCTACCGCCGTCTGTACATTGTTAAGTGCACGCGGTACTGCAACGGTGGCTGCTGCTGTGGGAGGGGAAGAGGTTATCCGTCGAGTTGCGGTTTACGCCCTCGGGCTATTAAAATTGAAGCTAACGCCGCAGTAGCACGAGGGAAAGCAGCACCGCTTGTATAATTGGGCTGTAAAAGTACGCATGCTGCAGCGATGCACGGATTAGCCTTATTATTAAAACGGTTTCGATAGGGGTAGGGGCGAATCTTTTTTTTTTTTTTTTAATTAGTGGATAGATAGATAGATCATCGTTATACAACAGAGAGAGCGAGAGAGCGGGAAGAGTATAGAAAAAGACTACATATCACGAGAATTGGAATTATCAAGTTTTTCCCTCGCGTGCGCGCGTGCGTTTCGCGTATTGACGGCGACAGAGTCGAAAAATATGGATATAGCGGAAAGAGAGAGAGAGATCTCGGCGGATAATCCGAAAAAAGTGAAAATAATGGCTCTCGAAGTTTGCATAAAAAAGATCTATTGGCCGATAATGGCTCATATGCAGTATGAAGAATTATTGGCACGCGGAGAACATTTCTCGATAAGAATTATTATCGCCAGCCGGCGTTCGGCGCCCGGGCGTTTTTTCAACGAGAGACTGGCAGTATTATCTATGTCCGAAGTGAATTTGTTAGCAGTGAAAGAGAGAGAGAGAGAGAGAGAGAGAGAGAGAGAGAGAGAGAGAGAGAGAGAGAGAGAGAAAGAGAGAGAGAGAG
>JAYJLV010076893.1:0-77495 GCA_036873485.1 Torymus texanus
AGGCTAGAATGTTGTTTTAGTTAGCCCCTCTACTGCAGCTAGGCTTATCGTGTTTTCCGAAAAAGGCTCGCGTTACTCTCTTTTCCCTCTCATATAAATCACTCCCTGGGGTATATTTTGCATTTTTCAAAATTTTTGATAATTAAAGAGCATCTTTGTCATATAACCAGTAATTCCAGATGCCATTGTTCAGATATTTCAGTTCAAAATTACATCTGCATGATTGGCCCTACATCTGTTATAGTGACGATTATATTTCTGAGCAAATGTTTGTTATTGAACCGCATAGGCTTAATTCGTATTTTGTTCTTCTTTTTTACTATTTGCTATGTATTTGCAGACTTAACGAAAAATTATTAAAAAGTGTAAGAGCTTGAATTTTTCATTTTCATCTCTATCTATATCTATACGGGAAGAACTCCAAACAAATTCTAAATTATAATAACTTTCTGTTTAAATTAAAGGTAAATTTATTTAATATTGATGATATAGGGGTTTACTTTTATGTGAAAGTTTAGGGGTTTAAAGGTAAATAGGTTGCATTAGGAATCATCAATAATTTTATAATTATATGTATAAGATTTTTAATTGCAAGATCTAACGCATTACAGAACGCAGTAAATTCATCAGTAACATAAAGGCTTCTTTGGGAAGGCTGTAATTGACTGTGATGTGTAAATCTCGAGAAAGGCACCTTGTTGACTTTTGAAAGGTGGATTTGTAGCTCTCAAGATTTAACCTGAATTTTCTTTATTAACAAAATTGAATAGGGTTTCGTTTGGATTTTTGGCCTTCTTCAGGGCTCTTCTTAATCGATTTTGAGTGGAATAATGACAGACGATCATAGTTTTATTTCTATATACGTGAAAATGAATTTTTTCTATTTTTAAAATATTGGTTTTGCGTGTTGGAAAAATTCTATAATCGATGCGAGGTCTAACAATGCGTTAGACTGTTATAGCGTAGTAGTGTTTAAGGGTCAGATATGGTGCCACATATAGAAATATAAGTAAATTTAAGTGTTAAGCAAAGAACATTCAATTTACAAATGTAATTCTAAAAAATTGTGTGTGGTCAGAGGATTTTATAAAAGTATTTTCAATATTTATTTCAGATTTGCCTGAGAGAATCTTATTTCGAGTGAAGTAAATGAAAACGATTTTCTTTGAATACCATTCCAGGCCTAATAATTTAAGATTATTTTACATCGATGTAATTTAAACTGCGCTCTATTTTTGTGTGTATTGCTATATCGTCAGCAAATTGAGATACAAATATTACTTTTGGGTAGGTTTCATTTCGAATTCTTTACAATTAAACATAATTAATTTTAATTTCATGATTTTAAAGTAAATCAAGTTTGAAGAAATGCGTTTCTGAAATATAAGATATATGTAATCAGAAACTGCTACTGTGATAACTGCTTATCACATTATTCACGATTCACAAACACACCTTAAATACACGATTCGAAAAATCTAGAAGATGATACTGCCATCTTGCAGAGGGTCGAGTGAACACTTTTAGCAACAGCGTTGAATTGAACACGGATAATTCGATAAGTCACGCATTGATAACAATTACTATTTACTCTGTGATTAAGAGTTACTCATCAACATTGTTTAAACTTATAAATATGTTGGATTGCAAAATAGTAATTTAATATAGAAAAACAGTTATGAAAACAATGACCGTAGTTTAAAAATTAATTCTTTAGTTAGGTATGCAAACTCATTGTTACAAATTGTAAAATTGAAGCATTAATATGTTAAAGTGCAAAAATGACAAGAATTACTTTGTATCTTCAACAATTTCATCTACTATCGACCAACGTTTACATTATTATATAATTTTCTACCATACCGACATTTCATGATAATACAATTACCATCGTCGATAAAATAGAAGGAGGTTACATCTTCTCTCTCCAGATGGCATTGATTCACTCAAGCGCCAAAAAAAGGAAAAAAAGGCATTTGAAAAATTGACTTATTATGTATAAGACATATAATTAATAAAAAAACCATCGAATAAGAGGAAAATTAATCAATAAATAGAAACGATTTGTTGCATCCACTTTCTCTGGCGTCACACTTTCACTAATATAATTTCATGCAATTTCCATACGAGTCATTTTTACATTTGTCGATATCATATCGAATTTACGATTATACATGCCTTGCTATAAATAAATATTTTTTCCAAGAAAACAAAAATTTAGATTATAAGGCTTTTAGTAGAGAAAAAAAATTTATCATCGTTTTCAATTTCCCTAACACCACGCTAGTACGGTACAATCATACTCTATTCCTTTTATAACTATACATTACGAATTCACAAAACTCATAACACCATGCAGAAGAGAAAAACGTCGAACAAAATTCTCTAATAGAAATCCTCTCGCCCACCTAAAATAAAAAAAAAAATTTCTTCGTATACTCCGCTTTTCTCTTCACGATCCATCCTCATCGAACTCCCCAATAACAACAAATCTACTCAAAAAAACTGTACCGTGTCCCAGCGACAGTCACGTATAAACACACACAAACACACACACACTTGTCTATACATTTATATAGACTTAGTAGGGACACCGCGCGTAGGCGCGCTTATTTCATTCCTTCTCTCTGTCCCTCTCCCCTTCTATATATCCCCACCGCATATATATTAGACAAAGGAAGTTTAGGAAATCACAAAGCGAGAGCCCTGACCCAGACGCGTTCTGACCTTGACGTCGCAAGGCCTATTTTTAACGACGAACGCGCGCGCGCTATGGGTTTGTGTGGTTTGTGTATATATATATACACTGCAAGCCTATATAACGCGAATCATCGAGGGGTTGCGTCGCCTTAGTCCCCTACTAAATATAAATATATATATATATGTCGCACTTTCGTATAGGGTGTGTGAGTGTGTACCTTTTTTCATCTCTTGCGTCTGGAGCGAACGGGAAATCGCGCGCGGGGGGAAAAAAAAGGAGAGCCGGCGCTTGCGAAGGGTTCGCAAATGTATATATGATGTGGGTGTATACTTATAGAAGACTTTTTGTGTATAGACGAGTGAAAGAAAGAGAGAGAGCGAAAGGAGGGAAAAAGAAATTGAAGCGCCCATGTGTTATTTGCTCGGCGAGATGTATAATATACGCGTGTGTGTCTATATATAACATGACGTGTTAGACGAATGAGTGACAGTTGCAATTTTTTCGCTGTTGTTTTAATTGGGATTGCTGATGACGCGTGGGGTTGATAGTATGAGTTGAGAACATCGCGCGAGATGAGTTTTTTTTCTATTTGAATTTAGTGTACTGTGTGCACTGCGACACTTATTTTGTACATGTATATAGGGTTATTATGTATGAAAAATGTAGGAGATGCTATGTTGTTTGAAAGTTTTATTATAGTGGCAAAGTATTTAAAATAAGTGACAAAAAATTTGGTAAGTTACTCGATTGATGTGGAAACGAAGGACGGATAACAATGCAACGCATATAAATGAATTATATTTCAACACATTCACTTAATGAAATTATAAACAATTTTAAAAATGCACGAACTGTTGCAATCTGTTTTGTGAAACTGAAATGGAAATTTGTACTCTTTTACATAGTAAGCACTTTCCTTTCTTATTTTCCAATTGTTACAAGATTTCTATGTTAAGAATTTATACTATTCTTTATGACGATTTGAAATTTTACAACCATTTCCAAGTTTAAAAAAATCACATCATTTCGAGAAGAAAAAAAAACATTATTTTTAATATATTGTTTTAAATCGCAACTTTTACTTCTGACGATCAACTAAGTAGAGCAAAAAATTATGTTCAGAGAAAGTGAAATTCATTTTCTTTCTTTTGTCAATTTTGTATCTAATAAGCAGGTAGGTATATGCCTCAGTAAATCTGTCTTTACGACAAGAAAGTTCATGCAAAATTTACGTTCAATGTTTTAGCAATGATGACAAAATGCGTGTTGCGTTAGTATATACGTACAATCGAGGAAATCGAAACTACACTATATGAATAATTTCAAATATTATTCATTCCGTTATCTATTTTATTAATCTAATTTAACGTGTACGTTACTTATGGTGATAATGGTCAAACGATCATACTTATTTCACTTATGATGAACACCATCCTCTTATAATTACCCTTTCACTCCTAATATTTTATTTTTATTGGAATTATAAATAAAATAAAAATCCTCACTTAAAAAAGTGATGAAAAGATGTTTTGAAGCATTTAAAAAAGTAATTCGATTGGTTCATGGTTCAATATCCGGTCTGAATAGCGTCAAAATTCAAAATGTTTTCTGATGTAAAATGAATATTTTTATATAGAAATTATTTAAATTATTGATATGTGCATTTGAGTACATCAATAAAATAATCATTAAATTATTCAATATCCTAACTGATTAAAATTTTGAATCTAATAATTTAATTACAAATAAATGCTGCTCCGATGTGTTACCTAATCTCAAAATTTCACATTCAAATCTGTTATTTAATATAAATAATCTATTATGCTTTCTGAAAGATAATGTTAATAAAAAGTACAGTAATGAAGTCTAAAATATTTGTGGATTTCGTTTTTATGAAAAAAGTGAAGCGCGCTCAGCGCTCATGTATATGACTATAGTCGAATAAAATAATCCAACATATGTAAAATTTCGTAAATAAACATCGATATCAATAAGATTTCTTCATCAATTCCCCAAAACCATAGCATATACCTTATACAAAAAACTTCATGCCGACCAATACGCAATCGCCATCAAGCTATATATATACACCTCTATTATAGGTAATTGTAGACAAAGACTCGCGAGGATCCTACATACTATAACCCCGTAAAACAATTTCCACGAACCAAGAAATCCCAGGGCACAACACTAGCGCGTGTCGACCCAATATTCATCCCCGAATACCTATTGGTCCTCCGTTAGCACTCTGCGCCCTCACCCAATTAAAAGAGGAAAAAAGAAGTCGCTAAAGCTCATCCACCACCCTCATCAAACTCCCTCTACTACCAAAGACAAAACCTCGCTCTCGATTGGCCACCCAAACCTCAAAAACCATCTCTCCTATAGGATAATCCATACACACACAAATGCAGACACCGCATATATACATATACGTATACGAGAGAGCGCGAGAGTTCGGGCGCAAGGTTACAGGGGTCGTCGGGTCAGCAACACCACGGCCACCGGGCGGGCGTTTGCCGCCTCCCCTACTTTCCCTCCCCGCGTGGCGTGGCGCAACGCAGCGCATAGCAGCATATATGCTATATAGCAGCAGCTTCCTTTCTTCGACTTCCTTCCCCACGTCTGGCTCTGCGCTGCTCGAACGAGGGAAGTGGGGGGGTTATCCCCACCCTGATGTGGTCCAGAATGCGCGGTGAGTTTAGCTGCTTGCTACCCTTTTGTAGATATGGCTGCTGTACGTGTATATGTGCGCGTTCGTATAGATGTAGCACACTGTTGGTATATATGGGGGTGGAGGATCGGCTTTCGGTACTGCCAACATCGTTGCCCGGTTCCGAGGGGTGGTTTAGTTTTGTTTTTGTTTTTTTTTTTTTTTTTTTTTTGTTTTGACGATGGAGGTGGGTATTATAGATTGAATGGGAAGGTTATTGTCAAAGGCGGGTTGTTTTGTTGGGATGCTATAGGTTTGGCTCTTTTTTTTAAGGTTCACCTATATTTTTACAATAGGTTCACATTGTTAAGTGTGTGTAATAGTCCTTCTTTACCACTAACACTGTTTTATCGGCGGTACATGTTAAACAATTAATATAAAAAAAAAGAATAGCGATTTACGTCTTGAAAAATTTCAGTTGCCCTACGTAAGTAATCCTCTAATACGTCGTTCTACGAAGTTTCAACGCGAAAAAGCGCTGACATCTTTGTTGATTTCAGGAACGCAACCGAAATTTCGATCCAGAAATAAAAAAGGTGTCGTCGTCTTTTCGCCTTGAAACTGGATTACGTATAGGGCAACTGAATTTATTCAAGACGTAAATCGCTATTATTTTTTTATTTTAAGTATACTGGCTATATTAAATGTGGTTCGCGCGTACTATTTGTTTATTTACTTATTTTTTTGAGGTTATTATCAGGATCATTTAGTCATTAGTTTCAATGAGTTAAAATTATACGATAATGACGTAATTTTAACAAATAAAATAATAAAACTTTTCTGATACTATTTTAATTATTAAGTTTTACATACTAAAGAATTCAATCTTGAAAATTCAAACATATTCTATATAGATCAATCAAATGAGTTAACAATAACTAATCAAAACAGTTTTATTGTGACGACAGATTTCATCCATCACTTTTTTAAGAGAGGATATTTACATGTCCTGCCGATAAAACACCCCCTTAACAAAAATTAAAATAAAAACACTAATAAATTATCTTCATGTCATCTTAGTAAAATTTGATTTTTGAAAAATTTCAGTCCATACAATCTCTCTCCACAAATGACACGCCATAAACTCGAGATGCAAAATTCCCATACCCACCATCACCGTCATATGCTTGGCCCTATGCACTGCTAGACATTTTTATCACGCCAAGGCGCCACTCTCTCGTCTTTCTACTCTCTCACCACCTCCAGGACGCATCTAAAAACACGCATGCATTCTCATTCTAACATATGTATAATATCTCGTCGTAGCATCTCCGTTGGCGAATGAACAATCTCTCCTTTTTCCTGCACACACGAGACCAAGAGCCGTCTTATCTTTTCGGATGCCTCGCGCTATGTGCAGCGTTTTGTCCAAGGTTTCCTTTTTAATTTTTATGGCTGTTTGCTAAATGAGGATATGTACATATATAGAGGTGAAGATTTGCACAGGGAGATTGGGATTAGTGGGTAGTTGAGAGATTGCTATTTGTTTTTTTTTCTTTTTGTAATGGAATGGTGAAGGGAGGAGGAAAAAATTCTATTAGAAAGGATTGTGTAGTGGAAATGGATTCAAGAGAATTTTGTTGTTTAGTTTGTTTTATAACGTCTAAATAAAAATATTTCTAAAAATAAGCGCAAATTGGTATTATTTATGATGCACTTTACAGATTAAATAAGTCTTTTCCACTCATACTGTTTTAATCTCTTGAGAATAAAAACTACTTTTGTACAGTAGCAAGGTACTTTATATTATAAACTCAACGAAGTCAAACGTCAAACAGAATTTCACTTCATACCACTTTAATTCTATTAAAATTTTAAAACATGAATAGTGCACTTAAAATTCCCATTGAAAGAATTTAATAAAAAACAAAAATTAAATAAATAAAAACACTCCAACACATCGATATTACAGAACAATAAGTATATAAAAAAGCCTATACCATCGACTCTACCCTCTATACTCTCCCACTCTACTTTACCTATATAAATTATAAAATTTTTAATCACCGATCCAATTAAAATCTACCCACAGCAAACACCCACCAAGAGGACGAGCAAATAGCCCGACAAAAAAAAAATGTACTAGGGAGAGAAATCGCGTGCAAACATGATCATATACACGCGACAATTCAGAACGCAGGTAATAGCGGCACGTGACCGTGAGAGATAGGGAACAAACATAAAACTGCGTGAGTGCATGTTTAATGTTGTGCGAGATGTTAGACCATGTCGGTATACGGAAAGAAGGGGAATTCCCAACGGAGGTGTGGACTATAATTTTGCGCTGTATTACATCGACGAAATGATAATTGTGCGGTTTTTATTGATATGGTTAAACGGCTGTAACGGAACAGCATGCGACTGTATTCGAAAGTTAAAAAAAAAAAGTTTGATTTCTGAATTTCAGAGTATTTATTATAAAAAAAAAATATTATTTTGTTCCAGAATGCAATAATCTACCTTCAATTGAATTCAGTTGATAACGAAAATTCGAAAACGAACAGTTCCCTATTCTCTCCGTCATCATCATTATCATCATCGCCACTCACCCTCACCTCATCTTCACGGCACACACACATATATACACATCCATGCACTTGGCGCGGTCATTAGCTCTTACCGTAGGGCGCGGCTCTTTCGCCTACACACAAGTGCATGGAGCGCAATACACATCAGCGATTCTTATCCGAAGGGGGCGCGCAGCGTCTGGGTCACCCCCTTTCTCTTCGTCTGGCGCGTCTTCTTCTCCGTTGCGCGCGCGCGGATGTGTGTGTGTGTGTAGATGTATATAGTAGAGTGTTATAAGCGCTATCGGCTTACCTTTGAGACAGGGGATGTATCTGTATTGGTGATGGGTCGGTACTTCCTCCATTTGTGTTTATATAGACTTATCGAGCTTGTTTTGAAGTTATCTGTGTGTATGTGTATTTTTTTCTTCTTTTTTTTGGAGGGGAAAATAGATTTTAGTTTAATTTTCAGTATAGCTGTATTTACTTTACTTAATTGTGAAACTATGTACTGTGGGAAAATAATTTATCAGTGGTAAAAAAAAAGTATTGTAGAATTTTGTATACCATACAAGATAGTTGATGGACCAGACGAGTAAAAATGAAAATTTTTCGAAATCGTACGGAATTATTATTTTACTTTAGTGAATATATAGAAAAAACTTCAACCCTCGTGAATTATGCAAAAAAATTTCTACCACTTTTTTAATTAGCTAGAATCTTCGACCCTTTCTCACCTAGACGTGCGTATATATATCACACCTTCTTCACTCTATACTAAAACAAAGAAACGTCGGTTAGACACCGTTACATTGTCACCGAAGCGATATATCCTTCTGTAAATATACATGCATTCATTGTCTTCCATTGCATGCAACCACTGCACAGAAAAAACCGCCTTATAGGACAGGTTCTGCATATACACAAAGATTCATCCGTGGACCCGCTCCATGATGCTGCTGTTTACATCTCAGCGTCTCATAAAACCGTAGATATCATCGCTCGCTGGCCTTTATGTCGTGACAAAAGGAAAAGAAAAACTCCTCTTACTTTTACACACACACACACACACACACATATATATATATATATATATTCATAAACAAGGATTCGGTATTCAAATGATCGCATTAGCAACTTTCCTGCAGGTTGCACGGAAAAACGGATAGTGAAAACTTGACGGGCCAATGGAAAAAGAGGAGTATATATATAGAGTAGCCCATCGCGAAAGTCGCCCACGCGCGCAATGCAAAAACCGGTCACGCGCGCGCGCGTGTGTGTATAATATACTATATATAATGGCTATATATAAAAATGTTTTAAATTAACCGAAATTTCAGTAAAATTTAATTTTTCGGTACACTAATAACTTAATTTTATTAAAAACATACCACCGATTCACATTTATAATGAGTACACAGCTATACACATAACAGGCATATTTATCGGTTTTTTTATTTGATCAAAAAAAGTGTTTTAATTATAAATGTCTGGAAAAAAGCGTAACGAAATTACCACGACAACGTAATCGCAAAACGCATCGATGCTAAAAAAAAAGAGAACCCTCGATTCAATTCTAAAAAAAAAACTCGATACCAGCAGCTATGGTGGCGTACGTTTCATCACCAACCCTCACTCTTGATAAAAAATTTAAACTTTCTCCCCACCCCTTTCTCTCCCACTCTTGCACCCTGCTGTCTCTCACACACATACATACACACTAACACTCCCACGAAACCTTCTCTTCGCATCCAGGGTCATTCTCTCTCTCTCTTTCTCTCTCTCTACTTTCCCTTACCCCCTCACACACTTCTATCTTTCTCTCTGTCGCTCTCGTGTTCACTTTCTCTGCAGTAGCAGCAACGTTGTACACCAGCGACTCTCTCTCTCTCCGCTCGAGTGGCATCGCCGCCGTTGCCGCCGTCGTCTGGAGGTTCTATGGAGGGGGTGTCTGGGTCAATCCCCTCCAGCGATCGGCTGTGTGTCTGCCTCGTCGGGGTTCGCGTAATCCCGCATAGCGCGGACGCATTTCCCGGGGAAGCGAACGTGGCGGCAGCGGCAGTGGCGGCTGCAGGGGGATTCTTCATGGGGAGAGATAGGGAGGGAGGAGGAAGAGAGGAGGGATATATATATTGTAGAGGAGGCCGAAGGTTGGGTGGGTTGAAAGAGAGAGGACCGATGTTTTCTGGTTTGAACTTGTTTTGGTGAGGGACATGTGTTTTTTTACAGGGTTAGAAACATATTTTTTTAAAAGAATTATTTCAAGTTAAAATAAATATTAATAAAATGTATTGTATGCAATAATTCTGCAAATGTTTTCAAGTTATCTATTATGTTGTGTACAATCGTTTGGGAACGTTTGAAATCCGAATTGAGCAGAAAATATTTTTCCTTCATTATTTAATTCTTCGTAGCTAAGACCCTCAACTTCCTTTCAACCAGAAAATATTTTTGTACCTTTTTCACCATATATTTATTAAACAGTCAATATTTCAATCCTTTTTATACTTCATCACTTCAAAGACAGAGAGAGAGGGAGAGAGTCATGCGAAAGTATTGATCAGCGTAAAGCTCTTTCAGCATTGCGATTTCCTGTACACACTCTTTCTTTCCATCCCATGTTTATATTCCTTAGCAAAGTTTAACGAACTACAAAACGATCGCATAAAATTTTCCCACCACCACCACCACCACCACCATGACGACAATGACGACACGTCGTTGAATCATTCCTTACTAAACAATCATTCGCATTCGGCGTTCGTCACTACCGGAGCATCCGCCATATCACCAGTCACCCCAAAAACAAATTCTCCGAAAAAGTCTCTCTTCTTCTTCTTCTCCTTCCACCTCTCGCGACATTAAAGGCCCATTACCGTGCGGAAGAAGCTCCGCGCGCGCACTCTGAAAAGAACTACCCCCCCATATCGTCGTACTATACACTTTTATATATATATATATATATATGTATCGGGAAAAGAGAGCGTGACTCACCGATCTTTTTGCGCAAATACCCGTAAACTCGCTTGTGCGATCGTATTATATAGGTGTATATATATACATACTTTCCTTGGGTTAGTGAACCGAGAGAGCGAATGGTGCGTGCGTGCGCGTGCACGTCTCTTTTTTCTCTTTTATTTCTGCGCGCGTGTGTGTGTGTGTGTGTGTATAGTGAGTGTTCCTAGCTTTTATATCATCACTGAATGGAAAGTCTATATATATATATATATACAGCGGAGAGAAAGTAATGAGAGATCAGGAGGTGCAGTAGTTGCAGTTGCACGTTAAGCTTGTAATTAAGAGACGCTCGGATGGCGATAATAGAGAGTTTTCCGAGCTGCTGATGCGTAGATTTTCTTGTCGAATAATATGCGCTATATGGTTATTTGTATAGTGTACAAACTTTTTGCAATTGGAAGGTGATCGTTAGAGTTACAGTTTTAGAACGTAGTCTGAGTTATTAAAAATTTTAATAAAATTATTTGAGTAGAAAAAAAATGTTAAAATGTTTTATCATTTGTTCGAAAAAGATATTGTAAAATTAAAAATAACAAAAAAAAAAACAAAGTTACATATATAATGTTATTTAACCACCTATTATTAAAACCCCATTAAACCTCTCTCTACCACTCAACAAACTCAAAAATTGCTACCTGATAATCGTCTCCCATTCAACTCGTGACAGATTAGACATTTTAAAACCGCCCACGTGTCTCTTGTCGAAACTTCCAACGATTCCGTAAGTTATAATTATACCACATAGACCGATATCATTCGGCCCCTCGTGCATAATAATTACATCGAATTTGGGTAGATATGTATACGTGTATACTATATACGAAATCGCCAAGTGTGCGCGAGTGAATCACAAGGTTCGCGTGTCACGCGCGATTTGCGAGCGTTGCACGCAAAGTGAGGAAGAGTAAGAGAAAGAAAGAGATCAGTGACATACGCATGCGTGTTCGGAAAGGGAAGCATTTTCGTTCGTTCTCCATAAAAACGGTCGTAAAACGTCCAAAGGGATTGCGTTTGATATTATGTATTGTACCGAGAATGAGAGAGAGAGAGAGAGAGAGAGAGAGAGAGAGAGAGAGAGAGAGAGAGAGACTGGTATTGGTTCATGGGTGGGGAATGTTTGAATTTAACGTATACATATAGGAGAATAAGGAATAATTAGTAGAGTCATTGTGTGAAGATATAGTTTTTTTTATGTAATTTTTTCGTTATTTATGGTTTTATTGTAATACTTTTAAGGTGGAAGTAGAGATATCTATTTGACAATTTTAAATATTTCATTTATCAGTATAATTCAGTGGTATTAAGATTTAAATATATTATTTTCAAGGATTTGTCTTGCAATTTAATTATTGAAAGGACCTTGCAAGACAAATCCTTGAAAATAATATATTTAAATCTTAATGCCACTGAATTATACTAATAAATGAAATATTTAAAAACAACATAAGGAAATATTCAATATTTTCATAAATGTGGTCCTAATATACGAATCATTTTTAAAAATTAAAAAAAAAATTTAAAGGGGATGAAAACCTTATATATTGAATGTTTTAATGGACGTTCTCTTTTTTTGGAATTTTTTTTTATCGTTCCTATAAAATCCAATATGAAATCATAAATAAAGCGTGAAAAAAATGTATAGAATTAACGTTGATGGATATTGTCTTACTTCTACATAATTACTCGAATAACGTAACATTACAATTGATTTTATAATAATACAATCCATATTAGAATACAAGCGCACCCATTGGTCCACACTCTCCTTTAATCCCTTTCGCCTCAAAACAAAAAAAACACACCACAATCACCCGAAAATTCCAACCTCATCCGTCCCCTTTTCTCTCTCTCTCTCCCCCCCCCTCCCAAAAAAGAAATGCACTGCAGTTCGCGAAACAGCCGCCATCGGCGTATTATAAAAGGGCCCCAATCGGCAGCGCTTTATACACGTTGCAGCGCTGCGCTATGCGCTCGTATTCGCGACGACGACGACGACGGCAGGCGGCAAAACCGGCACAATTGGTTCAGTGGGGCGGTGCCCCTTCGGCCTTGGCCGCGGACACTGAACCTCTCTCTCTCTCTCTCCGTATACGGCGCGTGAACGCAGCACGAGAACTGCATATATAACGCGAGAGCGAACGCGTGCAGATGGTGTCGGATTCGAGGAGACCCGCTGGCGAAAGAGAGAGTGAGAGAGAGAGAGAGAGAGAGAGAATTTTAATCGGGAAGGGCGAGCCCTGCGTGTGTTAAAACAATTTTTGTTTTGCTCGTTGTATGTCAGAGAGAACGGACGACGGACGTGTTTTTTTCGGGAGGTTTTTGGGAGGGGAAAGAAGGAGAGAAGGAAGAGGACGAGTTTGGGTTGGATGGGGCGGAGGTGTTTTACGGTGCTGGAGAAAGGGGAGCGAAGTTCATTTTGGAATGTTGTCCTTTTGTTGGATACAAAACTAATGAAGCTCGAAAAATATGAAAATTTTCGTTTATAATATAAACAAATTCATGTCTTATTCGCCACTGTAATGACAAGTATATATATATAATAACTGAAATAAAAACGAAAGTAAATCGTCATTACTCAATCATTTTTATTAATTTTAAACCTAACCATCTTTGAAAATTAGAACCCCACCCCACCATCACAATTATCCCAAAATTAACCAATAAATACACAATTAACTCATCAAACAATAATAAAAAATAAAATAAAAAACCTCTCGACTCTACTGTTCTTAAACAATAGCATTTTAAAGCATGCACGTCCCGTCCGTAATTTTACATACATAATAACGCGGCCGATTGTTATGCCACTTACAATATGCTCGCCACACTCAGCCACTGCTATATATATATGCATCCATGCTTGTTGCACAAGCTCTCGCGCTGCAATGACTAAACCTATATAGCAGACGTGCGCCAAGTGCATTAACCCGAGTCGCGCATGGCTCTCTATATCCTTACTTCCAGAATGTCTCAGCTTTTGATAACGCATGCGTGTGGTTTGTATCGACGAGATTAGGAGTGGTAACGTTTTTAATTGTGGTAGGGGAAGATTATTAGAAGGGTTCGACAAAATTAAGATGATCGTGGATGATACGAATGATGAAAGGTTGCGTTGGAATGGGTAAGAAGTTAATTATCAGGGAATGTTTGGTGTTTTTAGTGTCGTTAGACAATGTAGTAGAAAAAAATAATTTTGAGCAGAAAGAAAAAAACATTTTTAGTAAAACAAAAAAAGAAAAAAAAAGAAAAAAACCACATTTTTAAATTATTGTAACATATACTATTTTTCGCAATACAATGCTATAACCATAAATATCTACCTCAACGTTCAAACGACACGAAATCGTTAACGACCAAAGCTCTTACTCTGTACAAACGTCCGCACGAGCGTTCATGAATCTAGCCATTCTATTTGCCACTGCAATACATTAACTCTCATTCTGTGGTCCTTCTCCCTCGCCATAAATAACTACCATCCATAGAAAAACCTAAAAAACTCTCCTCCTCCTTAAAAAAAAAAAAAAAATCCTATACGCGAATAAATGCATGAGCGCCAACTAGACGGAAATACGCCTTGCATCGCACATGTGTTGCACATATATAGCGACCGCATATAATCGGCTAGGCTCCACGTATGTATAATTGAAAATCAATCGAGGCGCGAGTGCGCTATACTCGTACTATATACGGCAAACACACACATACATACACAGTGAATATTATTAATGGCAAGCCGCTCCTGGTATCATATATTTATAACTGCGGCGCGGTGCGCGAGCACGTTGCACTCGTCGCGTATACAATTTCTTCTCCTCCCATCCCTATATACGTGTGTATGTGTATGTGTCTATCGCGTGGCCTCTTCTGACTCGTTCACTTTCTCCCTGCAACGCATACACACGCTTTTGTAAGCATATATAGATGTGTATGTAGGACGAGGTGTATGTGTAATGTATATCTTTCCTTTTCGTTTTTCATTCTTTGCTGCGAGCGCACGGGAGTAGGAGAGAGAGAGCGCGCGATATGTAAATAGCGATATTAGTGAAGTTTATTAGAGTGAGCGATGATGGGGTTTGAAAAATAAAATAAAGTTTAATATGTTGAAGTTAAGGATTAGATTGAGGGTAATGAAGATTTTTGTTGGGCGAAAAATATTTACTTTTATTACTAATTAAAAAATTGTAATCATGAAATTCACAGAGATTTTGCAATAAAAGAATAATATTTATTACAATGAAGTGCAGTTTTGAGAATGTATTGTTTTTTCGTGGAAATAATCTTATGATGGACTACGGATTATAAAAGCTTCAAAGTGATGATCTATTTCACAGAATTTATGCAGTAAACGAATAATATTTAGCGAAGTGCATTTTTATAAATATTGTGTTTTACTTCCTCTTAGAGAAAGCTTTGTGATATTTTTCATAGAAGTACGTTTTATTTGGATTAAAAAATTAAACGTAATAACTTAATTCACAGAACTTTTACGATAAAGAAATAATATTCATTATAGAGTAATTTTTATTTGGTTGAAATTTCTTTTTCATACAAGTAAATTCCAGAAACATTTAATCTTTTGAAAACTTCCATATATTAAATTAAAAAAGCTACAATTGAACCTTTTTACAAAGCACATGATTGAATCAAAAAAGTAAATAAATAAAACGTTCAACTTTCGATCTAGAAAAAATTCACCTACGGTCATTGTCAAAGTTGTATAGAGTTTTTTCTTTATAACAAAAACTTCAATTTAAGCCCTGGTAGATCGATGCGTATCATGAAAAATAGCCCGAATTATTTCTCTATTTTATTTATTTCTCTCTTGAAAAATGAACATTTTCTTTTTTTGTTCAATCATGTGTTTTGTAAAGAGCTGGAATTTATAGCCTTCAAGATCTGAAATTTTTTCAAAGTGTTAAAAATTTCTGGGATATGCTCATATCAAATATAATTTTGTTAATTATAGTAAATTTGTTTATTAGTGTACGTGCACAAAGCAATCCAAATCTTTACTGTTAACGAACTGACTTTGGATGACAGATGAATATTCATTTATAGTTCAAGAAATTCGTTAACAGTTAAGTCACGAATCGTTGGAGTAAACATCAAACCTAACTGTTAACGAATTCGCCTAACTATAAATGAACATTTCATTTGTTCATATCACAACGTCCGTCCGTTGCCAGTAAAAATTTTCTTTTTCTGTGTACTTTTTAATGGACAAATTAATGTAAAATCGTATAGAAGTTAACGAAGGCGCCCATAAAAACTTGAACTACTACTACTACTACACAAAAGCTTAATATTTATTACGTACCATTAGCAATTTTTTCTCCATATACACCAATTCGTATCGCCTCGGCCCTTTCATCTAATTAATTTTTACCAGCAAAAAAAACGATATATCCACTCTCCTGCACCATAAACCCCCAAAACCCCAACGTTCATCCTCAATTCCAGAAACCTCCGAACCTCTATTTAACTTTTTCCTCCTTCTACTTCCAAAAAACTCCAATCTGAAAGCACACACTCTCTCTCTCTCTCTCTCCTTCTCCCACTTTAACCTCTCCCAAAAAAAGTATACCTCTTTCCACTCTCTCTCTCCCTTCTTCTCCTCCTCCTCCTAATAAAGGCCGATGCATTGCTTGGAATGCAGCGCCAAGTTTCGCGAACGTTGCCGAGCTCTGCCGAACGTATAGAGCTCGCTCGTTGCAGCTGAAACGCGCGCCGCGCACACGTCAACGGTCATCGTGCGCGAGTTCGATGCACTTGAGCGAGCGGAGAAAGAGAGAGAGAAGGGCGCGAATGACTCTCTCTCTCTCTCTTACACGTATACGCGGGGAGAGGGGCGGCCTTGACCTGACGGTGCGTCGCACCTTGACCGTGCGCGCGGAAAGAGAGTGTGCTGCTCGTGCGCGCATTTGGTTGGTTATATATATATACACACACATATGGTGGAGATAGAGAGCGATGATTGGTGTTTTTTATATGTGTAAGAATGGGTAAACAATTTTTTTTTTTTTTGTTGATTAATCAGGGTTTCTTAATGCTACGTATACGATTTATGTAAAAAGCACGGCTGATTGATATTTTTAACGACTGGTTAATTAAATGTCGAGTAAACAGAGTTTAAGGGGTTATCGGTACGTCACTATTATACAATGGGGCTTTTTAATGGCTTGTGACATGACGGCGATAATGTTTATTGTTTAGTTATATAAAATAATAATACAATTAATTATCGTACTCGATAACGAGCTTAAATTATCGTAACTCGATAATAAATTGCTGAAGACTGTTATATGTACCACAATTTTTCTTCGTATCATTCGTGGCTAATCTTATATATATATATATATGTGTGTGTGTGTGTGTGTGTGTGTGTGCGCGTGTGTGTGTGATCTAGGTATCACCTTAGACGCAAAGCTGACGTTTAAGCAGCGTCTGGAACCGCAGGAGACTGCTGGCAGGTACACTGATCATGTTGTGTGGAGCCCCGATATGGGTAGACGCTATGCTAATTAAGGCATATGGACGACAATTCTCTTCAGTGCACAGGCATATGGCACTTACGCTCACGTCTGCATATCGTACTGTATCAGACGAGGTGGGCTGTGTTATAGCAGGGCTCCCGCCAATAGACCTATTAGCTATGGAGAGGAAGAGGATCTACGAACAAAAGTGACAGGACACCGGCAGAATGAACAAAGAAATTTGGGAATCCGCAAGGAAAGAGACGTTGACGGAGTTGCAGAAGAGATGGGACTCTAGCAGTAAGGGACGCTGGGCACACTGCCTCATACCAAGTATAGAAGACTGGATCAAAAGAAGACATGGGGAAGTAAACTTCTACCTCACGCAGTTTCTGAGCGGACATGGATGCTTCCGGGCATGTCTGAACGGATTCAATTTGGAGGATTGCCTGGATTGCCCAGCGTGTCCGAATGAAATCGAGGACGCTGAGCATGTATTCGGTGAATGCCCATATGCTATCAACAGGAGCGAGAAGAGCTTGAGCGTTACCTACAGACCAGAGTAACTCCTGAGTCTATTGTGGTAGCTATGATGGCTTCGGCTGATGGATGGAGCGCAATAAACAATTTTTCTGCTGACATCCTTAAGGAGGTTCGAAAAGACAAAGAAGGGAGGAGAAGAAGACGCGAGATGCTGCAAGAAGTTGACGACCGGACGATACAGTAAGAAGTAGACGGCTAAACACAAAGAAGAGAAGTATGACAATCGACAGGACGACTGACGACGAACGAAGTTCCAAGAGATGACTACATCAAAAGATGAGGGCGACAGCCCAGAGCCACCCTGCGAGGCAGTACTTAACGGTGTTACCGCGGAGAGGATAGACCGGAGAAAGAGCTAGGTTTACCTTACTTAGGATGGGTAAGGGGAATAGAGAGGATTCTGTCGCCGTTGGACGTCAAAATCTAGCGGTAACGAAAAGTTTAGTGGGTGAGAGAGTCCCACACACGATGGCATCAAAAGTTGTCATGTTATGGTCCATAATGGATTTGCCTTTAACCTCTCTCTCTATAAGGAAAAAAAAACACACGCATATACACATATGTGTCTAGATCACCGCCGCCGGCTCGATTTATGTAAGACACCCATACACATAGGCGGCAAAAGAAATTACAACTACAAATAACTCCACTCAACTCTTTTTCCAATCTCCATAATAAATTTCAGTTACGCGATTCGCCACGCGCTGCCCGCTCCCGCTTATAAATAAATTACACGCTTCCGCATCTCCTTGCTCGTGTAATTATGCCGCGCTACACTACTGTGGTAGCAGATCACGATCGCCATTTCTTTGTATAGGCTTGCAATCGGTGTGCAGCAATTATTACAGCGATGAATTTCAATTAGCCGAGTTAATAACTAATAATGAGCGCACGTCTGTGTTTAACCTTTGAGCATATAGAAGAAAAAACGTCTAGAAACAGCGTCTGTTGGTTAATTTGTATAAGTATGAGGATATGGATTAATAATGTATCAGTCAACACCTTTACCGTGGATTGGAAAAATTTTTTTAGAAAAGAGTGAAAAGAGTGCTGCATGCTTGGCAACGTTTTTCTCAGGAGAGAATAGAGAATGCAGCGTACCAGATAGATTGCGTTTTCTTCATTGTATACTCTATAGCGTTAAGTGGTTCCGGTCATTGCGAGTCAGACACCAGAGACTATTTTGATGTCTGATGAATTGAACAATTTGAAATCGTTGGTCGTTGTAGGTGAATCGCAGCTTTTGATACTTGTTGGCTGAATTGTTGCATTGCAAGTATCTTTGAAACAAGAATCGTTGTATTTTTAGACTATTGCTATTTACTACATGTTAATTTTTATATAAGATTATTAGCTACTAGAATTATTTGTAATGAAAAATTGTGATGATTTAGCTGTTTAGTAATTATGAATTATTGACTATTAAAATACTGGATATCAATTATTTATATAGAAAGGTAGTTTAATACTCTTTAAAATAATCATGCTATCGAATATGTGAATATTGACTAATGAAATAATGAATATTCTATTAATTCAAAAGTAAACGACTTATATAACTACTAAAATAGCAGTGAATGTTCGCTATTTTAACTTTGGAGAATAATATTGATTCGTTTATCTTACTTTTATGTACCAAACAACATACAGAATAAACAGACCAATGAGTTGTTAACCTACATCAAAACAAATATATATCACAAACAAATAAAGGTGATAAGTGCATCAAAACTTAATAAGTAAGTATTTATTATTGTATAATAAACAATGCGCCTGACAAATGGTAATATTTAAGATTATCGACAGGTAAAAATTGACAATGCACGGATACAAAGGTTCAATAAGCTTTATTCACATAAACATATACCACTAATACAATCCAAAAATACACACCCATTTTCAATCCCCTTCGAATTCAATCACAAATATAGCAATCGACCAAGTTACATTATTCTAAAAAAAGCTCGATCAAAATACATACCCCGCCTCGTTATCGTCGGTTTATATTCCTCTTATAACCAGCACGAATCTCCTCGATGCAAGATTTGCAACTCAATGTCAAATCGATAAGCGAAATTGTGCTATATAAGAAAAAAAAGGTGACGCAGCCGCAAAGTAAACATCAGTAGCATAAAACCCTATAGCCGAGTGTGCTGGGCATGGTTTGTACCGCGATGTCTCTCATTGAACTTTTATTATACGATTGGCAATATCGGAGACAGACACGCGTCGCCACTCTGTAAACAGTGGTATACGAGAGAGTGTTATATATAAATCTTTTACCCCTCACTGTGTTCGTACTGATGTATTTTCAGCGTCTTCAGCTCGATTAAATCTTTACTCTTGTTATATTTATAAATGATGTTTTCGTATTTATACGTTAAAAATGTTTCAGATTTATTGTCCAAGTTATTATCCGAGCAATTATTGCAGTAATGAGTATCACGAGTGGATTATGAAAGAAAAAGAGTAATTGTGTGTGAAATTGTGAGTTATTACTGTTCTAATTTATTGCCAGATTAAGTTATTTTGATGACACCTTTTTCATCATAATTTGTTTCTATGAAAAATAAAAACTGGGAATATACATTTTTAATCAATTTTTAAAAATTTTAGAATAATATCCTTATTTTTCATAAAGTTATTCAGTTTTTCAATCGTATTAATAATTTTCATACGTATATAATCATGGAAAATTACCTGTTAAAAATCATATTTTATATAGAAATTCTATATATAACCAAATTCTGTATTTCCTAAAGTTACAACATATATATATTATATTTATTAAAAAAATCATTTGAAATATAAAATTTACAATAACAAGAAAAACTTTACCCACGGTCCAAGAACAATAAGTCTTGTTCGTATCTTCATTTTCCCTCTCAGTACAGATCTATCTCACAACGTATTCACAAATGTAACGCGGCATTACCTATACCTCTCTCTCTCTCTCTCTCTCTCTCTCTCTCTCTGTTTCTCCCTCCGCGCCTAGAGAACATAGTCGGCTAATTATACGCGTCAATCAATACCTCTCATTTTGAATTCCTCTTTTCCTGCCCTTCGCCTGATGTATGTGTCTCCCCTTCCCTCCATATATACACACATCCGAAGTGCGTTGTCCCTGAAGGAACGAGTTCATTGTCTCCCTCGAGGGAATAGAAAAAGCGCAAGAGAGTGCAAGAGAGAAAGAGAGAGAGAGAGAGAGAGAGAGAGAGAGAGAGTAACAAAGACCTCGACGATCGGCAAACAAGCTTCGCGCTCATCCTCTCTTTTTATGTGCAGTGTATAAGGCCAAGCGTCGAGGTATTCGCGCGTGAACTCTCAAGTGCGTGCATGAGATATTGGGTTGGCTGCGCCGCCGTGTGGTAAAGGTCAACGAATCTTATCGCGCGAGTGATGCGACGTATAGTGGGGTGAGGTGAAAGAGAAAGAGAGAGAGAGAGAGAGAGAGAGAGAGAGAGCGAGAGAGAGAGCGTTTTTAGGATTCGTGATGCATGTGTGTTTTGGTGAAGTGGAAGGGTTTTAATGAGTGGGATGTGGAAAAGATTTTTGTGCCATGTGTGTAATAACAGTGCTTGATAGGAGATGTTTAATGAGTGCTATTATAGTCATTTTAAAAACTCTTTCGAAGAACAAGCTGTTGTCTTTCAACACAAAAATTCCAAACTCTATATAATATATACACAGACTTCTTCATATTCTTTATAAAAATAATAATATATTTCGCACCCTTACTGCGATAACGATTGCAATATATTTAATTCTGGCAGAATTTTCTATAAAGCTTATTATAAACCACTCCGTTCAACTCTAAGACTGATAAATTTATTAATAATTTATTTATACTATATATATATGTGTATATATATATATATATATATATATAACTTTCTCAATATCATTAATGGAATTCATTCTGTGGCTTCCCGGAATATCTGATGCATTAAAAACGAGTAAGAACTTAACAAAAGTATGGACTTATCTGATAGTGCGGTTCGTCTTTATTTCCGAGGGATTCTTTAATTTAATTATGAAACGAGTCAATAAATTACACAATTAGCAATTGTTCAATGAATTCTTCTAACATATTCAAGAAATTTCTATTAAATTTATGACCATTTGTATTGTATTTGTATTGTACTAATATTATAAAATTTTAAAATGTTTATAATTTGAAGTGTAAATTTTTTAAATAAACAGATAAATATATACATTAGCCATCATATTCATATTAAATTTGAATAGATAAAATAAATGATAACTACGATAAACGAAAAAAAATGATGGACTTATCCGGTTATTCCGGACAGAAAATTTGAAAAATGGACTTATCTGGTTATGTTTCGGATGAATTGTAGCTTTACAGCAATATTTTTGCTACTACTGAAAGTGGTAAATGAAAAAGGCCTATTTGAAAATATAAAATCCGGGGTTATCTCGATTTTAAAAAGAAGTGGACTTATTCGGTTATTCTGGGAAGCCACAGATATTATTTTGAATTATAGCATCACGGGTCCTTGATCAAAGATCAAACGATTTTCCGAATCATGATTTTCCATTCTCCTACCGCGTAGAGTAAAAGAAAAAGAAAAGAAGGAAGATTGACCGCGCACCGACCGCTTTTACGTCTCTCAATACACGATCACCCACAGCTCACTATGCCGTAAAACTTCTCTTCAGTTTCCTTCTCTTCTCCCTTCTGTCCACACGTAGACAATTTCCGTCACATTACCCACGACAATTTCGTCCTCGACGTATCACCCCACCCTTATATACACACATACACATACAATAAAACACATCTCTTCTCCCCATCACATCGCAGTGTCGATTTCATAATTCGCCTCTGCCACCTCATCCCTCCTTCTCTTTCTATAACACACAATACACAATGTATAGACCTCAAGGCGAAAAGTGACGGTCGCCAGATGTACGCAAAAAAAAAAAAAAAATCGATCGAACCTCTACTACGCGTTCGCGAGAAAAAAAGGCGCGAGAGTACCTCTATTGTCTCGACTCATCGAGCAGTCGTAGAAAAAGGGGGATGTATACAAAAGTGCGCGATGTGGCGCAGCGGCGGCCACTTCGCACGCCGAAAATGTACTTGAAGAGGGCGCGTGCATACATGCGAAGGGTCTCTTTTAAAACGCGTGTTCACCGAGGGTTGCTACGATGATCTTTTCCGTATACACGAAAGCGAGAGAGAGAGAGAGAGAGTGAATTGCGCCTCGAGCAGTATATATACATATGTGTGCTTGGAGAATTTCAAATCGGACTGTGTATACATACACGTGGTGAGAACTACGCGCGTGTATTACAAGCAATTCTCGCGCGAGACCGAATTGGTTTCTTTTCTTGCTGCAAGGCAATAGTAGTAGTAGTAGCAGGAGTAGCAACGTTTATTGCTTTCTTTAGACGCGCGACCTTTTTATTCCGTTTTATGGCCGTTCGCGTCAGACACCCTGCAGGCGTACGGACGGTTATTGCTTATTAAGATTATAATATACGTGCGCGTTCTTTGCATGTTATACTAATTAATCATTCCTTATGTACATAATAATTATTGTGATTTTATACAATATAATATATACGTATATAGTTATCTTCACATTGTATTAGAGGTAAAAGGTTGTGTTTGACGTGACAGGGTTTGTGATACAAGGATCGCACGCGTCGAGGGTCGACCTTTTCTTAATTGCGCGATAAAAATGCTATGTAACTTTACGGGGATTACACCGAAGATGTTTGCCTCTTTACGTTGAGAGCGCGCACGTTGAGGGGTTAATTTTTATCGCTCGTGCGACGGGATTATCGTGAATGTTAATAAATGTTTTATGGAAAATATTTACGCGACAGGCGGTATAGAGGGGAAAAGCTTCATAGACGCTTTTAATGAAATCATATTCTCAGCCACGTTGCCTGAATAACTCAAACGTTTAACGAGACTTAAATATTTTCTCTTCGATGTGGTTTCTTTTCTTTTCGGTATAATATAGCTTGCAAAATAGCTAAATATTGAATTTTTCGGTGTAGACCTCGAAATTCTATACATACGGAACTGAGAGAGAGAGAGAGAAAGTTAGAGTGCGCTGGTTAGGTGGGAATTTGAAACAAAGCGTAATTAAGCTTATTGGTATTTTTAGGGGGGGGGGTGAAGGGGTTTATATCGATTTCATCGACTGCGTGCTCGTTTGAATATATAGTTATTGATTTTAGGATTAGCGATAGAAATATCCGCGTAAATTCGTCGAAAATATAACAGTGGTTGAAGAAGCTTAGCGTGGTAGAGATTACGCACCCTTCAATCGATATACTATGTTATAATTTCCTGTATAGTTGTTGAATATTCGAATTTCGGATAAAAATTTGTATATTATGTATATATAGATTATGGTTAATTGTATCAATGGATAAAATATACAAAATACCTTCCGAAATCCGGAACAAGATTATATATTTAAAAAAATCAACATTATCAGTACAATATACATTTTATCTATAAAATATACAAAACAGAAACGCACATGCCAAAACAGACTTTCGATTCCACTATCCAACGTCCCTATAAAAAACAACCTACTAAAACTCCTCCACCGCCGCAGTTTCCCCTACACACACATACACTGACACTCTCTCTCTCTCTCTCTCTCTCTCTCTCTCTCTCTCTCTCTCGACCAACCATCCACGTGTGTATATCGCAGCCGATCTTAATGACTTATTGCCCGCGGAGTTTTGCGGACGTTCGCCAGTACCACGAGCGCCGCCGGCAGCAGCAGTAGCAGTAGCAGCAGCAGCAGCAGTACCAGAGGGTTATATCCCTGCGGTATCGCGGCACTCATTAATTACCGACGTCGAGTGATACGCCGCCACATTGACAGGCGAGTGTGTGCGCTACGAGAGCTCGCAGCGCATGGCTAAAAAGCACGAGATCTATCGCCCGCCAGCCAATATATATATATACATATACGTAGCTAGTGTGGCTACCGTGGCGACTCTCTTTTATCGGGCTTGGCCTCCCCCCGCGAGCTGACGAATTAGCGTGGGTTGAGAGGAGGGGAAAGGGATGAGCATCAGTGGGTTTTGAAAAAGAGTATATAGTGGAGGGAGAGAGTAGAGCGGTGAATAGGGATAGGGGATTTTCGGTGGATGGGTGATGGAGAGTGCGGTAGAAATGTAGGGTGAGGTAGAGAGGAGGGGTTGAGGTGTGGGGTTTTAGGGGTTTGAGGTGGTGACGATGATGAGGAGAATGCTAGGGGTAGATCGAAAGTTGACGGGGGTTACGTGGTTTTATGGGATTGCGTGGATATGATGGTTAATGATGAATTTTGGTTGAGATTGCGAATTGTTCATTTTCTATTGTAGAATGTAAGATGTTTCTTTTTTTAATTATTTAGTTGATTTCTTTGTGAGGGTTTTTTTGGTTAATTTTAAATCCTTGGGTATTTAACTTGACCTCTTCGACTTAATTTATTAACAGGATTTTTCATTCCGTCCTAATCTAATTATTTTTTCTCATATATTTATGTGAACTTTTTGTTTCTTGTGTAGCACGTAGATTCTGGAGATACGTTGATTGATATTATTGTTTGTAACGAGGAAAATAATTCTACTGTTATATGATATCAGGTATCATGATATCATTTGCTTAAATAATTGCCTCAATCTTACTCCTGTATAAGAGACTTCAAGTTTTCTGTTTTTTATATACCTCGTCATCATTTATTTTAAATACAACATTCAAACATTAAAGTATTTGAAAGAGTAGATGCTATACAAATATAATTGATCACAAGTTTGTAGACTCGATATTTTAAAGGTATTGATAAGTTTTAAAGGTATTTCATTTTTCTGCTAAAAGGCTATTTATTGGGCTTGTTCAGTAGAATCCAATTGACATTGTGATTCCTATATGATGAATCGAGTTGATATTTTTTGCATATTTATAATCTAGTTTGGATAGTACTATTGATTTGTATGTATTATTGTACTTGTTTGTCTGCGCCCCAGTTTTTAACTGATTGTATTGCTATGATATTTAATCTATTGTTTGCTTTATTTATAGATTTTCTATGTACTTTTCCCGTTGTAGATGGTTTCTGAAGCACCACAGCTACAGTGAGATAAGCAAATAACATTTTCTTATTTTTTTCAGATTTGTGTTTAGATATTCAATGATTACTATGACTAATGAAGTTTCGAAGTTTAATAAATGGTTTGGGTATTTGCTACCAGAACATATATTAAATTGTCTGTGAAAACTGTAAGCGTGAGATAGATAGTCCAAGTTCTAACATTTCTACTTCTATAAAAATGACTTTACTCTAATCTTATATTATGTTCTTCAGGCTTATTTTCGATTTGTTTGCGTGATATTTCAGAACATATACATTTTATAATTCAATTCTTTTTGTGCATGAAATTAAAGGGGGGATATTTAGATCCGCATTTCCTAGCTTTATATCCTGTTCTATTTCGATTTATTCATCTGCTATTTAATCAGTATAATCTATACATATAAATATTATATATATGCATATTCTATCATTAGATTTTTGGAAGGTAAATCTGATGTTTGTTGGGTTTGTTACTTTTAATATTTCACATACGTGGTCTTTTATTGTTTACCTTCGTAAAGCTTGTAAAACAATTTTTTGATCTTGTTGTGGGAATATCATGTCTTGAATTACAGTTGCATAGTAACGTTCTTGTGTCTAGTTAATTGGTTTACCTTTCGGCCTAGTATTTGTTCCTTGATTATCTTGTTGTTTATTCTCGCTATAGTCAGTAAAGGTATACTCCCTCCCCCCCAGGAGTTAAGGAGTAAGTATCTCCTTGGTAAGAGATGCACATTCTTCTCCTCGTTTCACTGGGGCCCGACAATTTGGAAAATTACACTTATAATGTAAGCAGTATTTATACATTATAAGCCAACACTAACAGACGCGCTTCATTTTAAAAACACATCCATAGACAATTGGAATTTTAGAATAATTTTTATATTTTTATATAGAATAATTTTATGTATTTTTCTTCTTGTAACCTTGAAACGATCTTACATAAAAATTAAAACATTATCAGTTTATATATGCATTACGGATGCTCACCATAAACTAACATCGAGTCAACAAGGAAACTCGTATATATATACAGCAACGATACGCACGCAGCATTAATTCCAGTCACGTACAAAAACCACGTATTGTTTCATTCACCGCTTTGTCCATTCACCAGTCCTTTATTGACTCGCAACCCCAAAATTCTAAATCAATTGAACGCGGCTAACGGACACCTAAACTCTCTCTTTCCCTCCCTCTCACACCCGTTTCATCCGCAACACAGCCGTAAATCCGACGTTCAACACACTTAACAATAACTTCCCCGCACGCTTGCTGCGTATATATACACACGTACGCGTGCGCGTGGCCGCACCCGTGGCCTCTCACTTTTCAGCGCCTATAAAACAATCCATAAAATCTCGTTTTCACGCTCTACTCCCTCTCTCTCTATATATCCATCCGACCGCGTATGGCTAAAATCTCTCTCTTTCCCTCATTCCCACCAGAGTATATATAAATATATATACACCCCCTCTGAAGAAACAGATCGCAAATCGCTCGACTGCTGGATTAGCAGTACAATAGCGCTCGAAAAAATACGTTCTCTCTCTCTCTCTCTCTCTCGGTTGGCGATGCAGACAAAAAGACAGACACCCGTGCGTACAACACAATGACAGGGTCAGCGACAACAGCCATAGCAGTGGAAATGGTGCTGGTGCGGTCAGAGGTCGATATAGAAAAAATTTTCGGCCGCCAGGCTCGACGGGATTTACCGGTGAAAAAAAAATCGTTCGAGAAAAACTCTCTCTCTCTCTCTCTCTCTCTCTCTCTCTCTCTCTCTCTCTCTCTCTCTGCCCTGCGAGAGCCGTACAGCGATAAATTTACTCGTGCATTCTGCAGCGAAACCTATCGCAATAAATACACACACGCGTGTCCACATATATACATATACGTATATGTGAGGTTCACGCATGCATATATATGTATATATACGTTGTGGCTGGAAGCATGCGAGCATCCGCTGTTATACTCTAATGCAGTGCATATGGAACAATTTATAACGCACGCCGGATAAACGAGGTGGCTAAAGCTTTTCCGGCCAGAAAGAGAGAGGGGAGCGGGTGAAAAGCGCGGTGGGTTTTTCCCGCCAACGCGGAGAGAGAGAGAGAGAGAGGGAACGTTTATCGGGCGATAAACGCGAGCGAGCGAGAGAGAGGGAACGGACGCAGGAGTCGCAGTGCGATAGTCGCTTGCGCGACAGAAGCCTATGTGTGTATATATATGCTATATATGTATATACGTATATGTATATATGTATGTGGGAGCTGGATTTTTCGAGATGCCGAGAGGGTAGACGTGTAGATTTATGGGCTTCGGTCGTGGTTTTTCGGACGGCTGGGTACGGTGAGGGTTTATTGTTTGTTAGTTTTGGTGTTTTCGAGTGGATTTATGGGGTATAGCGAGTGATGGGTTTTCAGCTGTGAGCTTTTTAATTAGTCGATAGGTCGATATTATAGCACGATTTTTGGTTAGTTAATAGGACGTGGAATTATCGGTGATCGGTATCCGTAATCTTAGGTATTTAGAAAGTTTTTGTAACTGTGATGCAAGAAGGGCGAAAGGGCTGAACTTTTCAAATCGATATATGTATACGTATATATATATATACGTGTGAACATTATTAAACTTTCATCAAGGTTTTATGCAGGTTATAAAATATTCTTCGAATATAAAACTGTTATTGCCTCCTCGTAAATAATTTATGAATCTAATAATTCTCTGTAATTTGAATTTTGAAAATAGACGCGCCCGAGAGAAATGAATTTTCAATGCCGATCAAGTGGAAGTCTTCGGTAATATAATAAACGAATACGACTTTCTTCTTCCGATACTCTCGTTATATATTTATATTAAGTATGGGAAAATTCAATTATCGACATTTATATACGAACTATTCGATTAATATTATTCTTCTCGTAGCGTTGCTCTGTTCGCTTATTCAGATTAATCCGATTCTCCTAATTCAATCAAAAACCTGTTCCCGAAAGGAACCTACATGTATACGAAATCATCATTTCGTTGACACACTGGGGTGAACCCTTTTATCTATTCTAAAATCTACACAAGGCTTTATTCTCGACAAGCTGTCACTTCAACAATGTTTTTATTATCATTCTACATACGATCATCATGTCAACAATACCTTCACGCAGATTTTCATCGAAACTACAAAGATTTCCAAGCTCACCAGGTTTTGTAGCCTCTATACGCGCATCTGTCGACCCAGATATAAAATCCTTCGGAAAAAAAACGTCAAAACGTCAAGTAGTAAAGAGGTCCGCCTACTTCTTCTTCTTCTTCTCCTCCTCACCGAAATTTCCTCGAGCCATCAATACAGCCGGCGAGCACTTAATCCCCTAGCCAACTTAACTTTTAACTACCCCGAAAAGCGAGCCGAGACTCTGCCTCCTCGCGATAATAAACAAACGGAAGGGCGCAAGGAAAGAGCCAGCCTCTCCTGTGCGCTCTTCCTCTCTCTCTCTCTCTCTCTCTCTCTCTCTCTCTCTCTCTCTCTCTCTCTCTCTCTCTCTCCTCGTCCCGTAAACGATCATTAAGGCCCGGCTTAATTCCGACAACGCCATACAACTGCGGAGCGCGCGCGCCTCTGCCTTCGCTCTAAAACGCAGACTGTTCTCTCTCTCTCTCTCTCCTCTTGAGTGTAAATCGCGAAAAGAACGGTGCGCTCTGGTATAATGGATCAGAGAGAAAGAGAGAGAGAGAGCCTCACTCTTCGCTAATGCAGCAACGCGGCCGGGTTTTCGCGGATCCGATACACGGTATATATAGATATATACGTGTATATATATATATAGTATATGTATACAACTCTCGTATATAGTATATATACAGTCGTTATCGCGTCTCGGATCGGTTTTGTCTTTCTCCAGGCGGCAGTAGCAGTAGTGGCGCGATTTATGGGCTTCTTACGAGGAGAGTGAACGCGCCCAGGAAATGACGAGCTAGAGAGAGGGAGAGTTGGACGATCGTTATTTCCTGTTCGAGGATTTCTACCGGTACTGTGCGCGTGTGAGTAGGAATTGTTGCGGGCGGACGTCGTGTGCGAATGCAAATTGTCTGTGATGTGTATGTGTGTTTGTATGGGTAGGGTGGGATTGCCAGGACGAGGTGTTTGCGATGAGGTGGGCGCGAGCGCGTGCATGTTGGGTGATGGATGAGCGGTTTATCGGCTGTTTTAAGGGTATTGGCGGATAAGTGTAAGTATAAAGGGTTGTATGTGTGTATATATAATACGGAGTTTAGCTTTTGCGAGACGATTGAAGTCAATGATTTAGTGTAACGTTATAGTATTAATAGTTTTTTTTCGTTTAATAACATAAAATGACTTTTTTTTTACTTTTTCGTAAATGTAATGAGAAGTGTGAGAACATTTATCAAAGAGATTTTAAATTAAAAACAACTCTTTTCTAATGGTGTAAAAGGTGAAATTAAATATTTTAGAGTTTTTAAACGTAATGAATAAATTCAGTATACCGAAATATATAATTAAATATATGTAAATGTAAAGTCATATCATTCGAATGATACTCATTGCTTTTTACGCTTCATTCGAAATGAAAATTAAATACTAAAGCCATAATGAAATATAAGGATATATAACATTATAAAAAAAAAAATATATACAAAAATAAAAGTATATTCTATGAACCCTTTCGACGGCTTAGCAGCACACGGTGGGTATAAATACACTCACAGAGGGCCGGTTCATTAAATCGAAGTTATTGTTTAACAGAAAATACTCGCCCCCAATACCAAATTCCCATTCTCGGAACGTACTTTAAATTCTTGCTACCGCTTACTCGCTCGCCCCCCGTCCGCTGAAAAAGAGTTAGAACGCGCACTTTACTCGTTCTAGCTAAAACTGGACAAACGCCTGGCAGGGAAATTGTATTAGAAGGATAAGCGTATTTTATCGGCACGCGTTTTATTTTACGCCGTTGGGATACCTCCTTTGTATCCTGTAAATTGAGAAATAAAATTGTACAAACGCTCTTGTACCGTGCATGCGAGCAAGAGCGAGGAAAAATAAGAAAACACTACTCTATATATACGCTCTCTCTCTCTTTCTCGGGCAAGCGTCTCGAATTCCATCTCGAGAATAATCGAGCACGCGTGGGCGGGTGGGCGCACTAGTGATGGTATAGTAGTAGTAGTATGCTAGAGGATAAGCATCCCGAACTGGAGTGATCGTAAAGTGTGTAGTGGGTAAAAGCGTCATCTGGTGGTCCTCTCGTCCAAACGTACGTGTATGTGTGTGTGTTTTGTAATAAAAGACACGGAGGAAATGAGTTTTAAGGAGTCGGAAAAACGAGTTGAGATGAGGTAGATGTATATATATATATATAGATGAACGACTAGCGAGCTCGGAGGTAGAGACAGAGAAAGAAAAAGTATGTGCAGGACCATTGTGACAATGAAATTACCATTTGCATTATTCATTTCTGTAGCGGATCTCGGAATAGCCCCTTATATAATAGAAGACGAGCGCTAAAGCCCTTCCGCTCGTATATACATATATATCTATATACATATTTGGAAAAACTCAATTGCCGTTTAATTGACAATTCGAGAAACGAGTCATTTCCGTCGAATCAAAAGAGCGACAATTTCATAAACACTCACTTTCGCGTACACTCGCGCGTTCAGCTACAATCTAATCAACGCCACAGCAACATTCCAACTTCATTTTTCGCCCAGAAAATATTCCCCTTCCTCTACTTCGAAAAGCTCTATATTGCCTAAAAATACCACTCGCGCGTATACTCGCTCACCCTCGGGGCTCTTACAAAAATTAAATATCCTGCCGCGTGCGGGTGCCGAAAAGCTTTTATAACGCATTATCCCTCGATAATACGTTTCTCAAAAAAGCAGCAGCAGCAGCCGTAGTAGTAGTAGTAGTAATAGCGCTTGGTACATTATATATACCGCATATACTCACCGAAAAAGCACAGCTACCAACATGAGCAACAGTAGCGTTATTCGAGTACAAACGACATCCAATCGTGTAAGACGTTAAGACGCACAGCTTTTTTTTCTCTCTCTCTCCCTATCCGTGTGTATATATAGCTTCTGCACTGACTGACCTATCCTATACATCGCACACCGCATATCAACAGGTCGCCTACTTCCGGCGCTTAAGCATTCATTGGCAATCATCCAGAGAGCGAGCGAGAAAGAGAGAGAGAGAGAGTGGGAGAAAAGACGTAGAAGCGTGAAATAAGAAGGAACGCCCGTGAGTAAGTATAAGTAAGTTTGTTTCCTTCCTTCCTTCCTTCCTCCCTCCTTACCTCTTTGGTCTCTCACTATTTCCTCCCGCGCGCGTGCGCCTTATTATTTTGCAAAGCCTACTGAACTATGAATGGTAGTCGCTCGCTCTTGTGCGATTCTCGGCACTTCGCTTGAATATGCAAATACTTCCCCCCTCCTCTCTCTCTTACATTCTCAAGTGCGAAAGAGAGGCGTTCATACCGCAAATGAATATGGAAATTAGCGCTTTTCTCGTTCCCCCTACCCACCCTTCGTCGCTTTTTTCGTGTGTGTGTGTGTGTGTGTGTGGGTGTGTGTGTGTGTGTATATATATATATATATATATATACACGCGTTACGCGCTCTTCGACTCGGCATACGCGAGTGCGAAGTGCTTTACGCTTCTTAATTACCAGTCGAGGCTCTAAATTCCCTCGGCCACGCGCGTGTGAGAATGAATAAATTTCGCGGGCTTTAAAAAAAGATTGGCCGTTTCCACGCGCCGTCCAAGGCGAACGCGTACGTATAGTAGTAGTAGTAGTAGTAGTAGTATGGTATGCAGATCGCGAACGTGAAGGAGAGAGAGAGAGAGAGAGAGAGAGTTTCTCGGTTTCTCGAACGGTTGCCTGTAGCGGTCGTTTGTAGCGTTATACGCGAGTGTGTATATATGTATAGGGTATATATGCAGGTTACCACGCGTATAGGTATGTATACGTATAAGGTCTATTAGGCCGCAGTAGGGTACGACTGTGACTTTTTACGAGCGTACTTTTTTTTTACTCGTAGAACTACGTCTCGGTGGTATGTGCACGTGCGAGGAATATGGCTTTTTAATTGGTTTGAAATTTTCACGGGAGAGTAAAGCTCTCGATAAGACGACGTGGAATGTGACTGTTACGAGGGATTGTGTATATTATATATGTATAGTTGGTAGAGAGAACAATTCAGAACTTAAATCAGTGGTTTATATTTGAATTTGATAGGGACTTATGAAGGCTATATACAGTTGCATTAGCACAGGTGGTTACATCGCATTATACCAGCGCTGGAAGATTACAATTCAGTAGCTATTTGGAATAAGAACGGATTTTATATGGAAATCGGATAGAAGAAATGTCCTTATCCCGGATAGCTACACAATTTCCTTCCATTCAATAAACTTACACAAAACCTCCCTTGCCTCCTCCTCCTTCTCCTTCTCCTCTACCTTCTCCTTCGTCCCCCGCGCCAATTGCACCCGACACTTTTCTTTCTCGCGCGGGAAAAGAGACCGTTTTATTATCAACATTGCTTTTTACTTGGAATATCTGAAATATCGATTTACGCTATTATACGAGACGAATTAATCGACAATAGTATCTAGGGTATGTTTAAAAAATTATTCAAATTTTAAATGCATTCTGGATAATCAAATATTTTATAGCCACTAAGAATCGTACAATATCGCTAGTGTAATATATAGGCGAGGTTCTTCGGAGATCTTTTTATTGAATATCCGCGAGTTGTGAGTTTACATAATTTTTCATAGTCAAATTTTTACATATGAATGAAAGATAATATGAAAAGACGCGTGAATAAATAATGTTCAAAAAGTCTTTTTTAACACATAAGAAAACATAAGAATATTACAATATTAATTTTCAAAATCATTCCAATAACCAATATTTATCAACCACGATATAATAATTTGCTACTCTACCTATAAAACTACCACTACCGTTCGCAATCCCATTACACTAGCTAAACAAAAAATCCTTACCGGTACATTTACGACAGCTCAATACAGCCAACTAACTGCCACTCGGTACGAAAAAAAAAGACAACACCAACTCGCTCTCTCTTTCACCCAGCTACAAGAAAATCGGCCGCTAAATCTTCTCTCCCTTACACTCATCTACACTCCACCCCCACACACACACACACAGTCACTCTTTTCCCACCACTACTGCTCCAGCAGTAGCAGCAGCACCGGCAGCAGCCAATTTCGCAGCTGCATGGACAGCATTCACTTTGCCGCTTTGCACAGCGGCGCAAGTTTACGAGCCTATCGGTGCGAGGCGACACGCGCGAGCGCTGGGGAGCAACTGGATCGCCCCTAGGGATTTCCGGAAGAGAACCCGACGGCGGGATAATTGTTTCGTGTAAATGGAACGTTTAGCTTCTCTATCTATATACTATGATACTCGAGATTCGCGCGAGCAATGGATGAACGAAGAGAGAAGAGGATGGGGAAAAATAAATGCGAACGTGTGACGATTTTGCCGATTGACAGTACGTGCACGTGGTGTACGTACGTTACGGACTGATTAGCCGAGTGTATAGTATGGTATAGATATGGATTTGTCTCTGTTGGGATTTAGGATGAGGGTGGAGATTTTTTTTTTTTTTTTGGGTGATTGGGTGAATGACAGGGCAGGATTTTTGGGAATTCGAGTGGGAAGTTGGAAAAATTAGCTGGTGATTGGTAAATGATTGGTATTTACGGTGGGGGATGTGTGGTTAAGGAGTGAAAGAATATAAGGTTGGGAAAATAATTGGATAGGATTTAGATAGCAATGTTGGTTAGCGAATATTTGATTACTATTTGGTAGATTTTCCGTATAGAAAAAGATCGGATTAACAATTATTAGTCAAAATCGTTATTGTGTGTAAACAAAGGCTAAGAAAATTATATCTATATCAGTGAGTCACAGATAGAATGTTTTTCCAAGCAATTAACAAAGAAAATGAAAATCTAGAAAAAGAATTTCGGAGCCACTCTAATAGCCACACTTTTCTCAGACATTTCAGTCTCTCCAACTTTCGTAACGCTTCTCCTTTACCTTTTAGTACGGCGCATTCATTAGAAATTAAGGAAAAAAACAAAGAACATTAATGTATATCATTCCTGCGTTACTTTCATCAAATGAAAAAATTCAAAGCATTTTATCCCTATTATAAAATTAATTACTATTAATGGAAAGTGGTTGGATTCCTGACTGATATTCAAAAAATTTTCTCTCTCTCTCTCTCTCTCTCTCCTTCTCTTCTCATGCCGCTAGACCTCCGCTCGACGTTTCTTTTTTTTTTCGACTTTATCAGCTGTTACATTAAACGGCGCGCGCGCGCTCAGCGGTAGCGGCTTCAGCGGTAGCGGGGAAACATTTTCTCATTGTAGCAGGAATGTCTCGAAATACTTTTCTAGATTAAATTCCCCCGTCGCCGTAGCCGCTGCTGCTGCTGCTTCGCCGCGTGTTCTACTGTGCGCAGAGGGAGATTTTGCGGGCGATGCGATTTCCGCGAACGCGTTTACGTTTATTTAAAACTTAAATACGAATTATATGAGCAGTAGCAGTAGCAGCAGCAGCAACGTTGGCGTATATAGTACTATAGCAGTACTATTAGTATACTTGTAGAGAAGGAGTAGGGGGTGGATAGCGAGGGAAGCTCGTTAAACGTAGTTGCAAAATAAACGCAGAGAGAGAGAGAGAGAGAGAGAGAGAGAGAGAGAGAGAGAGAGAGAGAGAGAGAGAGAGAGAGAGAGAGAGAGAGAGTGAGAGAGTGACCGTAGCTTGCGTTCGCCTCTTGAAATGAGTTAATTACGAGCTGCGCAAACAAATCGCCGCTCGCACGCTCGCGTGCATATATAAATTTCGCAACTGCACGGAAACTGAGAGGATAATATTTTTGTAGATTAATTTGAATTGTTATATGTGTGTGCGTGCGTGGCAGTAAGTGTTATCAGGTGAGGAGAGACGCTGCGCGCTGTAGCAAAGTGATTATGTACTCTAGTTTACGCTGTAGTCCCTCGCTGCATCGTCCTCGTCTATGCCTAAACATCGTTATATATATATATATATATAATTCATGGTTCCTATATACTCTATCTCTCACATATTTAATCGAATTATTATATACATATACGCGAACCGTATAATTATTATTATTATTATCATAGGGTATATAGTACGCACATGGCTATTGCAAAAGACGTGCGCGAAGCAAGCAGCCTCTTCTTCTACTTTAAGCATCAGGAGTCGCGAATATTTCATTATCAGCTTGAGCTCTTCTCCTCCATTCTTCCTCGTAACTCTTGAAAATTATGCCCAATAAAATGAACTACCGGTGCGCGCTCTCTCACGCTCGCGCGTGCAGCGGTAAAAAAAAAGAAAAGAATTCGCTTTGCGCCCAGCTACCAGCCGCTAGCACGGTTCTCTCCAATAACGCGAAAATTGCCCGAGGGTGCCGCTTTCTTTCTCTCTCTCTCTCTCTCATTTCTGCGTATATAAAAATGAGAGAGAGAGAGAGAGAGAGAGAGCTTTTACGCATCGATGAAAAAGTAGGATAGAGAATCTTTTCTTTCTCTCGTTCCCCCCTCTTTCTTCGTTTTTGAAATCGATCAAGCTACGATTAATCCAACGTCAGTTGATGTCTTTTACAATGTATACATACATACATATACATATACATATACATATAATATATTCGTGAATCATATATGCATGTATATAACAGAGCCACACGTTCGTACAGAGCGAGAGTCACAGAAATTCTCCCGGCGGCAGGCAGTCTGGTTGCATGAGGTTTGTGGAAAAAGGATCTCTCGCGTATACATACGTACCGTATACCTGTTGCGAGTTTATCGACAGCGCGCAGCTGGCGTTGAGAGAGAGAGAGAACGTTTGCAAATTTGCCAAAGGATCTTTAGGGGGAAAAGGTCGCCCAACCCGTTTGCCTGCGGGAACGCGTGGGTATATGAGTTCTGTGTGGAAAGCCAGAGAGTGGAGTATATATTGGAAGAGGGGAGAAGGAGAGGGAGGCGAATGAAAGGCTTCGGTTGGAAGCTCAGCGAGCTGTGTTTTACGCGGATATTAATTGTCGATAGTTGGAAGGGCCTGGGTGGCTGCACGTGCGCGTAATCGGGGAAAAGTTTCGCGTAGCTGCAAGCTCGATGGCTGGCTGGCTGGTTGGTTGGTAGCTGGTTATAGCGAGAAAGTTTTTCGAGAATTCGAAGAAGGCGATGAAATTTTAAGGTTTTCGTCGTTCCTGTATATTGCTTGGTATTTGTATTGGTGTATATATATATATGTTTTGTTATATATATGAGTCAGTTTGGTTGAAATTTTATAGCGATTACAAATTGAGAAATAATTGCTTGCAATCGAGTATCATTGCGAAATTACTAATTCGTATATTCAATCTTGGATGTTTTCATTAATAACCGTCTCATTATTTAGATTGTATGATTTCAATGCTCATAAATTAATTGAAAAGTTATTCAAAGGAAATTTTCGAGAATCCTATAGTTCAAGTCGGTTTGGGTATAAGTTTCAGCGATCAGAATACATTTCTATTCCAGAAAAAATTTAATCTACTGACGATGTCTTTCTTGAATTCATCAATTCAAAACTGTCTTTCAATATCCTGTATGCTAAAATCTCCTATTAGTAATTGTTTGATCATTTCCTTTTATACAATATCGCTTATCCACTCGAAACACCCTCGAATCCTATACCAACGTTCACCGAATCTTTCTAAATAGACCCATCATCTATCGTAAATTATGCCTCTTTTAAAGTTAAAGCGAATTTACACTTTTTATTAACTGTCGTATTTTTACCATTAGTTTATGTTATTACCCGATCTATTTATATTTTTTACATTGTTTTCACTTTATATATATTTTTTTCTCAACACGACAATCGCCAAACATGTTTTTTTATGCATTGTGTATTATGGCCCACGATACGTCGATTTTATTAAATAATAAAAAAAAATAAATGATCGGTTAGAAATGAGAGTATTATTAGTAGTTTATTAATATTTTTATCTTTAATCTTTGTTTCGTTATTGCTTTTAGTTATTAACTAAAGGGGATTCGAAATATTTGCACTACGATGTAATAATTAGGTACTATACCAAATGCAAATTCGAGAACTTGATATCGGATTTAGAACGAAAATTTCAAAATTGCTCACTAATATGCATAGAATTAACAACGCTAATTGTGTTGTATCTAACAATATGAAAATAATTTCCAAAAAGACGCGTATAGATATCGGTAGCTCAGCGAACAGTGCACCCGTCGTGAAAACAGAGAGTCTGGGGCTCAATTTCACGACGAGTCACGCAATGTTGGTTTATTATCGGATTTTTTTCATTTATTTATTTATCTCTGAGTTCTTTAACTTTTAACAGTTGTAATGCAATCATTTTTATTTATTTTGTAATAAAATTCATGCTGTTAGTGAAAAATTCTTTTTCGAAATTCGAAAAATTATTTAAAAATAAGATAAAAAATGCATGTGTAAGCGGATCGACTGTAAATTTCAGTCTGGACAGTATCATATTTATTCAATTATTATTTTTTTTTTTTTTTTCATTTGGAAAAAAATAAAAAATAAAGTTTGAATTAAATCGGTACCATTTTAGTAAAATACTTTTTATTATTTATCAATAAACTTAAAATGCGAATTTGTACTAAAAACGAGGGGTATTTCATATAAGTAACGATTCACGCAATCATTTTGTTATATTTTGATCTTCCGCATTTCCGTGTCTAACTTTTTTCAGAGATCTTTTAGAGAATCCCTAAGTTTGTTAGATCAAAGAGAGAAAAAGCAGCAATGAAAATAAAATATGATCCACTTACGCTTGAACGAAATGAAAAATGTCATAATCCCCTCTTCTACATATTTTTCAGGAGGGTAGGAGAGAGAGAGAGAGAGGGCAGGATTAGCTTTTGATAATAAATAACATTCAACTAGTTAGAGTTAGCGCGCAGGTCTTTTTTTTCTCTGTTAAGCGCCAAGATTTTATGCATTTTACTCTTTATCGTTGTATATGGGTGGAGAGATTCTGTTTACCGTGATGAAAGTAAAAAGTTAATCCTTGTAACGGATAATCCCTCAATGTATACGAGGCATGAAAGTACCCAACTTTTAGCTTTCACCCCCTCTCTGCATCCCCTTGCTTCCTTTTTTCTTCCTCTCCTCCCCCTCCCCCCTTCGTTAATTAAAAATATTTCTTGTGTAAACTCTTATTATCCCTGCTGCAATAGTCTTCATTAGGACTTTAATCGCCTTTTATTTAAAAGTATGCGTCAAATTAGTGCATTCTCGGAATAAGAGTCGCTTGAAAGTCACGCGTATATACTTAAGAATTTTTTCAAAACTGCAGATATATAACATGAAAATTTTTTGCATAAACAATGTACTTAATTTTTTTTTTCATTTGTTATAATTATAACTAAAATCTGGCCTTTACAGCAGAACAATTAACAACAACAACAACAACAACAATTAACAAAGAAATAAATAGCCCATGGTGAATTCCATAGCTGCATAATTTCGAAGTAAAGACGATAAGTCTCTTCTCGCTGTGCATTTGTAAAGCTAGTATAGTACAGTCAACACACCGGGAGTGGTCAAAACTATGCCTCGTGCATCCATCCCGGTATTGCATAGGAATCCTTTGATACGAACTATACAACAACGTGGAATCAAGGTAACCAGACAAATACTGCTTGTCGTTAGGCCAAATGGAACAGAGCTAGGATTAGCCGGCGAAAACGTGTATAATAATTTTCGATCGCAATAATGATCATAATAGGGAAATGAGGGTCAAATTCTATAATAAAAATATCTTATACTGCATTTATATACACGAATTATAATTGAACCACCCGTAAAATGCAAACATACCTCACACTATCAATTTAACCATCGACTTAACCCTAAACAGCGATAGTTTGTTAATACATTCCTATAATAAAATATCTCTCGAAAACTTACTACTGCTACCATGTTTACCGCTTACATTATAAACCACGCCGCAACAGCTAATTTTCCCCTTACGTTGCGCCAACGCAACATCCAAAAACAAACCTTCCACATCCCTCTACCTCCACTTTCTATACACAAAAACCCACACCGCTATACGGACGCGTGGAGAAAACGCTTATCCTAGCGTGACCAGTCATCTGATGGTGCGCATTCGCTCTGCGGCAACCGTCCCCGTACCTCACGTATATACATTATACGAAAAGAAGAATGCTTGGCGATAAATAAGGAGCATAGCCTTCGCTTACGCTCGCGTTTGCTCGCTCGTTTCGCTGCGTTCGTGGCTCCTGCAAATGAGACGAGAGAGAGAGAGAGAGAGAGAGAGAGAACGCGCGTTGCTGGAAAAATCGTCTTTCTCGTTTGTTCGCTGCATGAAGAGAAATGCGCGTAGGGAGCATCGTTTTTTGCAGCCCGTTGGTCCATTCAATTTATCCATGCGGCTCGTATATGGTTATCTCATGGTTTAGTCTTACGCGTGTTTGCGTCGCGCAGAGAATTTTATTAATTATCTTGTGTGAGCACTGATGTGTGCATGTCATTTTTGTCATTTCGTAAGGTATGTGTGTATTGTATGTATATATAGGTAAAGGGCTCAAAGAGGAAGAGAGAGAGAGAGCGACGAGTCGACGACACCTTCATCAACAGGTTCTCTCTCCCTTTCTGCTGCTGGTGCTACAGCGGCGACGACAAAGGCGCGCTGCGTTGAGAGTGAGAGAGAGAGAGAGACACGCATCGATGAGCGCCGGGACGCTCGCGGGCTTGGATCGCTTTACCGGCGAAAGCGAGAGAGAGAGAGTGAGAGGAATGGTTTCAAAGTGCAAAGGAAGAAAAGGGATTTGTTTTCAGGATCGTGCAGCTGGGGTATTGCGGTTGCATATATTGAGTGCGCTTCTCGTGTATGCTAAATGTTTAGTGGATATATATATATATATATATATATATATATATTTGTTTTTTTAAACAGTTTGTAGGTAGAAGAAAGTTACGATGAAGAAAATATTCACTAGCTCGCGGTTATCGTCAAATCGACTGTCGGGGAAAATATACTGGGCTATCAATTTCAATCGGCGCGCGCGCACGGAGAGAGATAAGAGAAACGACGACAAGCTGTCACTTTCGAGGAATCGCTATTCTCTATCGTAGCAGCTCGACTTTTATCTTCACGCGAATTTACAACTCGCGCGATGTCGGTGAAAATTTTTCTAGAGTAAAAAAAATAGGAGAGAAAAAAAACGTTTGTAATAGCAAGGATTTGCGACTAAACTATCGCTGTTGAACTGTATATCAATTTCCTATCCGTTGCTTGTGTAATCAAAGAAAAAAGAAATACGGTTACGCGCACATTCAATCTTCCCAAATAAATTAATTGATAATGAAACCACTTACCGCATCTGCCACTATAATAACTCTCCACCTGCGGACCACGCGCACTATCTCCTCTCCGATCTTCCACTCCTTAATCTTTCTTTCTTTATCTATCTACCAGTCTCTCTCTCTCTCGAACTCAATCTCTCCATCCGAACCGTAATAAAAAAAAAAATAATCACCAACGCACCGTCCAATCAACCTTTCACCCGAAAAAAAACCCGCGCGCGCGCGCGTGAATAACACACGTCAAACTAAGAAGCGTCGTCGTCGTCGTCGTCGGCGGCGGCGGTTACGCTCTGCGGGGGTGTCGCGGTGCGACTGTATAGCTCGAGCAAGAGCGGAGCATACAATCGGCTCGAACGCGCGCACGCGCCCGCACGTTCTCGCACCGTCTCTGTCGTCGTCTCTCTCTCTCTCACTCACTCTCACGTCGTCTGCGTCGTCCTAGAGCGCGCGCACACCCGGCAGAATAGAACCGGCGCGGCGCGTGCGAGCACCGCACGCTGCTGCTGCTGCTGCTGCTGCGCTCCCTACTCCTCGGTAGTCCTGGTTTCGTAGTGGGGATGGTGTGGTAGTGGTGGTACGCTGCTGCTGTGCGCAATGGGCTTTTAGAGTCCTGCGCGCGTGTAAGCGGGTGGAAGAGAGGAGGAGGAGGAGGAGTGAGGATGTTGGATGCGAAACGCGTGGAGAGAAGGATGTATATAGAAGGGTAAGGATAGGTCGAGCTTTTTACATTTATTCTTTTCGATCGACTTCGCGAATGATATACTCGCGGGGAAGGGGTTGGGGTACATAAGGTGGAGAGAAAGGGTAAGAGAGAGAGAAGAAGAATTGTTTATTGATAAGGGGAGGTTGGAAGCGAGTGCGTGGACTGTAAGGTGGAAATTCGGTTTCTTTTTTTTGTTGCATTTATGAGTTTCGGAATTTTCGTTCGGTATTACTGCAGGAGTTTACGGTACGATGTGGTATTTGTTTAAAAGTTTTTGGGTTTGGAGTTGACTTTTACTATAGGATACGTTTGTTTTAGTACTATAAGTTGGGATCAAAATAAACTTAGTGAAATCGAATTTTGCAGATGCGGATATGTTACAATGTATATCATCTGACTAAACTTAAGAATTTATTTAGGTTTTATCAACAATTTTATATCCTCAAGATATAATCTTTATGATTTTATTTCTTTTACAATTTTATCAATGATGTACTTTTACGTAAGTATTATTCTCCGAAACACATCGTCATACGAAATCATACGTTGACCGCGTGTAACTATTCCATTCACCGTCTCTCACTATACTTCATTTTTTTCACACCAATCAAATTCAAGACGCTCGAGCGATTTCTTAAAAACCCTCAGCAACTATCCCTCCTCATTCTCTCAAAATAACAACCGGAACCGCAACCTACAAAGCAACCGCGCGAGTACGCGCAATAACAACTCCATAAAAAAAGCTGTAGTTATCGAAAACAAGCAATATAAGCCTCCCGTAGCGCCTCCACGTCGTCGTCTCTCTCTCTCTCTCTCTCTATATATATACACAAAAGTAAGCAAAATAAAAATATATAAAACGTCTCTCTCTCTTCCTCCCTCTCTTTTACCTCCTCCCTTCACCTCAGAATAAAAACGAATGGAAAAGCTATATCATCCTTTCTCTCGCGAGCTTTTTACATTTATTCTTTTCGCGATCGACTCGACAGTGAAAGGAATAGACCGCTGCCGCGTTCTTTCATCGATATCGCAGGCGTGCATCTTTGCCAGGGGTGCTGCGCAGAGTTTTTCATTTTATTTTTCCCGTCGCGATTGTCGCGCTTGGCCCGCAGCGGAATATCAAGCGACGACGCGCGGTTTTTTTCGCGGATAAATGAAGAGGGAAGAACTACGTCTGTATATATATGTATATATGCGTACGATTCGATTGTTTTACGTATACCCACTTTTTTCGGGGCGTATTCGTTACGGTAGGGGGTCTATATGCTATATATATATATCGTACGCACGAAGGGTTTCTCCTTCTCATTGCGACTTTTAAACGTTTCTTTCGTCTATACTCCCTCTATCCCTTTGTACCTTCTATTTGAAAGGTCCTCGAGTGGAATATTACGGCGTCGTGGAGGTTTCGCGTGCACGCTCTTTCTTTCGGTTCTGAGGTTTTGCAAACGGGGTGTGGAACGGGGATGGTTTTGTTTATTATATTTCGAAGGAAGAGTTGTTGTTCTTTTTCATTTTAAATTGTATAGACGTAGGGTAGAGAAAATTATATACCTGCTGGCAGACAGTTTCACAGGAAATGGCTTTTATCTCAGGCTTTATAATATATACGGACTCATTAGCAACCGTGTGATAAAGCGCATTTATATATTATAATAGCTTGAAGAAAAAAAAAAATTGAAGAGAGCATTACAATACTTCAGTTCGCACATCGGCTAACAATGCCGTAGTAGCGCACACCTGCTGGTATACTCACGGCGGCGCACGCATTCACGCAGAACGAGGAACGTCAGTTCTGCGCACTATAGCTATAGAGCTACAATGTGGCATACGGAAGCTGGCTTCGTAAATTCAACTTGACGATCGCTCATCGACTGACACTTTTTAAGCGTATGCACCATGCAGCCATAGCCAGTATGCCCCGTGGTACATGATTGACGCAAAGTGACGCCGGCATCAATCAATTACGGCCTTTTCCCTTCTCTCTCTCTCTCTCTCTTTCTCTCTCTCTACCTCACCCATACCCTTCTATCGTTCTATCTCTCCCATTTTCTCGCCGCGGTCTCTCTCTCTTTCTCTCTCGACCTACTCTTTTTCCGGCCTCGGTGATTCTATTCGGCGCGTGCGACGTTGTGGTTCGTAATATTGAATGTAGAAGGTGGAAAAAAGGCATAGAAGTGTGTTCTGTTGTTTTGAAATCTCATGGGATATAAAGGGTTTTTTTTTTGTAAAATCTATTGTTCAGAGATAAAATAAGCAATTGTTATATGTACATGTTATATTTATCATTGTTTCAAAAATAAGCGATATAAACTATACAATATACATAGATTGAAATGCCAAATCAATTTGACAAACAAATGCATCTACGAACAATTCCAAACAAATTATATCCCTGGTAACCTACATATCAGCTATTCCAGCATCCCCGAAAATCTAACCACCGTCCGTAAACATATATTCAGCTCATCCTCCCCAGTAACGGGTGCTAGAGTCCAAGGTCCTACTGTATACCTCTATACTGCAACAACGCTCACTTAAACAATCGCTCCACTTTAACGAGACATAGTCGTCGTCGTCGTAGCGACTGAAATTTATCTTCTCTCTCTCTCTTGCATTTTCCGTATACTCTCGTTCCTCTTCCTCTTCCTCCTCAAGACTTACGCCTGCTGCAAGCGCATGGCTTTTAGCGGCAGCGAGCTTTTATATTTTTCACTCACGCGCGCGACAAAAAAAAACATCCTCGAGCTTTTGACGCGTCACGAGAACAGTGAAGAAAAAATATATACAAGATGCTCGTAGCTGCTACTGTAGTGAGAGAAAATCTCTCTCTAAACGGACCCACGCGTAACTCTCGTCTTGCAATTGTTTGTGTGTGTATGTGTTTCATGCGTAGAGTTTGGTCTATATACTATATACGTTATATTCCTACTGCTAAGGCGTTCGGGTGTAAGAAAAGATGACGCATTTCGCAAATCGTCCGGAGTGAGCGAGCGTTTCGGCTATTATTGAGCAATGTAGGGCAACACGTGGTACAGTGCGTTTATAGGGTATAAAGATATCTTATACGTACGCATGGAAATTAGGTCGACTGTAGGTTGCTTGAAAGTTTGTTAAAAATTTTTCGGTTTGTGTAGTATATGAAGAGTTGACTGTGATATTTAAATTTATCGTGTATATGCTTGTTTAAAAAAAAAAACGTTAATTTCACAGTATGATAGGTGGAAATTTGCTGTTTTTTTTTATATCATAACGTTGATTAATGGCGGAAATATATCCTCGTGCGACGAGTGCGTGATTGGAATAAATTTTTATTACAAAGTAACATGTTCATTAAGGATTGGATGATGTGTATACCAATAAAAAGTATGTGACATTAATATAGAACATATCACGTGTGTATATGTACGTACGGCATTTCATCGCAACCCGGTCTCTACCCTTCGACTTGGTAAATATAAATTTATTTCTCGTATTATACATTTATAGGAAATAAATAAGCCGTTAAAACCGTTTTCAACACTCACCTGCTACAACTTCTCCTTAACATCCTACATATATATATATAGAATACGATTTCGACGCCAACACAACGTTTTCCCGGAAGCCTTGAAAGCCCCGTATTACACAGTCACGCGCTCACATCGCGACGCACAATCCAAAATTAATTGACAACTTCAACGGTACGCTCTTCAGCAAACTAACAACTCACTTTGCCGTTCGTGTAAATATATATATATATACATACACATACATGCGTAGCAACGCGAATCTTTTCATTAACTATTCAGAACACAAAATTTTCAATTCCCCTTCCTACGAGAACAAACCGACCAGCTCAGATTGACCTAGTGTCATTTCTCTCGCACTCTTTTTCTATACGAACGAATGAGGATAGAACGAAAAGGATATAGACGAGAAGTAGAAGATGGGGAGTGAGGAGAGAATAGAAGGATCTTAGACGACATATATTCCGCACCCGTGGGGGCGGATGCTCGGTAGGTGTAGAAGTATATGTCTATCCATCGGCACGGCCTCGAATTGTTTGCCAATATCCAGTGAAAATTGAGACGGGGGCCGTGCGAGCGCGGGCGCAGGCGAGCAAGAGATGTGTTTCAGCAGTAGTAGCAACGACGGTAGGGGCGACGCTAAGTGAATGAAGAGGTAGGAGTCGATGACTTCATTCTCTTTCCCTCCCTCCTGCCTGTGCCTCGGATAAAACAAATACCCAGTTTCCTTCGGTACGAGGGAGGCTGAAAGGAAAGGAAGCTGAGGTGTCGGAGTACTTCCCTTCGATACGAGATTACTTAAGAGAGAACGCGGCCTTTCCCTTCGTTGTCGTTTGCTCCCTTCTGAAATTCTCTCTCCCTGTTATTCACTGAAAGATCTCGTAAAAAAAACGAAAAATTCTCAGGTGAGATTGTGAGATATAGTACATGCACCATGACCTCTCTCTCTTCTCTCTCTTGGTCTCTTTCTGTCTGTACTTACTATCTCACCGTTCACGGTAGCGCGCGTGAAAATGCTATCAACGGTAATTGGGTTCTCGCGTCGCGGCAATGGTGGCGGTGGTTTCCACTCCATGTACGCGCAGTTGCGGCCGAGGCTTGAAAGGCTCGCGAAACCCATAGTGAAGAAGAATTTTTCAACGTCGATGAAATATAATAACGCAAAAAGGAGGTGAGTGAGGAAATCGCTTAAAGGGCAAAAGAAAAGTGGGAGTAGAGTTTTTGTTTTGATGCTCAGCTACGTTGTCGTAGTGATTGTTGGCTTTGGTCGTAATAAAGAATTGAGGAAATCTCGTTTCGGTGTTTGCGTTTGATCGGTGAGGTATGCTACGCAGAAATGAAAGTGAGAAGGAGTTTAGGGGATGACTTTTGATGTTTCTAAGGTAAATATTGATGGTCTTGTGGTAATAATACTTCTCGAATTTGTTTGAGATATGGAAGGAAAATGCTCTGATGTTTTTAAGTGGTTTTTATTGTATTCATAACTAAAAATAGAGTGAAATTCTTATGTTGGTATATTTTTTATTAGAATAATTCGTTTCTTAGAATGCCTAATGAATATAGGAAAAACTTTTATTTCTTTTTGTTAATGCAAGGGGATGTGGGGACTATTATATTTTAATTTTTAAAAGTTATTGTAGCTATCCGCTGTTTAAAGTAAGTTAAGGAATAGGAATTCAAGTAATTATTGAAAATCGAAAATTGAATGTAAATATTGAAAAATACGCGATTATCGGTATCGGTAAGTATGTCATTTTATACGGGCAATGGCATCCTTTGAATTATATATACAAAATATCTATTCAATGAAATTATAAACCAAAAAAAAAAAAATAAAAATATGTAGTTAGGTGCGCAACACATCATGTTGGCACGTGATCCAGAAAGCCTCATCCTGTCAACGCACGGCGCAGAATGGAGTAGCCAATCAGCATTGCCGGTGGAAAAAATACCATCCAAGTGGCGTGGCGGTCGCGGTGCCTGTTTTGTCTGGGGTGGGGAGGGGAAAAGAGAACTAGTGGCAAGAAATTCGGAGGTATGGCTTATTGTTTGATTGCAGGAAAGAAATTGACAACACCTTAAGCTCACGTTTCCGCTCTCACTTCCTGCTAGGATTTTGCTTAACATTTGATACTTTCTTTATCGATATTCAAATTGAACACTGATTGGGGTAAGAAACACAATCCTAATCTCCTTCATGTACTATTTTTTTAATTCGTCAAAATCTTTCCACAAAAAACTTTCATCGCCTCTTCTGATGGTGCTTCAAATTGTGAGGGCTTCAAAGGAATGAAACATTTCATCGAATCCCCAAATATCTCAATATTTAAATAGGGACCTCAGATAGTTTATCAATCGCGTGAAGTAGGGGCTATTTTAAAAGATATCTTGAAAGAAAATCTTCCATTGGACTGTCTGAACCTTCTCATATTCCCAGATTCACTAGCTGCAACCTCATTCTTTTAGTCCAACGGCCATGACTTAATAATGTAACAGATTGCGGGTCTTATCCTCATAATAATTTTAGAGCTTTCAAATAATAACCGCCATATTCAAATCTTCTAGTGCCCTGAAGCATTTCAAACCTTACATCTATGGTAAAGCACATGCTTCTTCTGCATATCATGTATCCCTGACCAAATCCTCAATCAACATGCAAGATTACTTCGTCTAGTATGGTCACTCCTCAAAAGGAAGATGCTTGTTTCACCCAGGAATTTTGCCTAATTTTCTGGGTCGCTAAATCTGTATACCTATAATTGTCGTTCTATTTCTTTTCTTATTGTCCACCTTCAAAATCCGAGATTATCAACAGTTTCTTTGAAACACACCACGAACAACTGACGAAATTTCACATTATTGGCCCGAGTTACATTTTTTATTTCTTTCTATTTTGAATTCTACGAGCAAGATATAGACTGAACTACGTGTATCTATAGAACAAAGTAAACGAAAAAAATGATGATACCTTAAATTCATCCCAATTTGAATAATAACATGAAAAGTACAACGTCACTCGGAACTACTCCCAAAAAAGGAAGTAATCGTGCCATTTTTCGCACAACCAGGTTCGTTCTACCATTTTGCATTCACCCGCTATACCTCGGCACTGCTGCCACCCTTGCGGGCGCGCGCAAGTTCAAAGCTACAAGTGCGGAGCACGCGCGCGCGCGTCAACGTAACGAGACGATGGCGCGCCATTGGCCGATTGCCCGTAGAGAGATAGAGAGAGAGAGAAAGACAGATAGAGCGCGAGAGAGAGAGAGAGAGAGAGAGAGAAGAGAAACCGAGACAGAGATAGAGCTCCTGCGGCAATGGCCAAGTTTAATATTACTATCGGAATACTATAGCTAGCTACCTCTCTCTCCCTCGCGCGCGTGCGTTCTCTCTTCTCTTTCCCCTTACCCCAAAGATACATCCGAGCTGCGGTTCATATATGCGGAAACTTACTGTCGTCGCGCGCGTATAGAGGGAGGGAGAGAGAGAGAGAGAGAGAGAGAGAGAGAGGATCGGGTTCCATATACAGATGCCGTGAGGTATATGCGAGCGCCCGTGCGCGAGTGAGCGCTTCACAATAAGTAAATGGATCTTTTAGTGCTACGAGCGGTTGCGAGTATTGCACGTTGTGTGTATGGTGTATTGTGTGCGAGGAAAGGACAGGGGAGGAGTGGTTGCGGTTGGCTTTTAGGGTTGACTTTGTGTTTTTCTTGCGAGGACGCATTGGTGAAAAGTTAAGGCGAATGAGTGAACGAGATTGTTGGTGTTTATTGTTTGTTGCGAGTCATAGGGTTGTGTAATGTAAGTAAGATAAAGGGGTTTCTACTTTCGTGTTGTTTTTAGATAAACGAAATAAAAGAGGATGTCCATGAGTATAAGGTAAATCTGATCCACGAAGGGACCGTACGAAATCATTGCCATCGTTTAGAGCGCAAAAAAAAACATTTAATTGGTAAAAAACCACCTTTATAACACGCGGGAATGGGGCTAAAGATGACATTGATTTTTCCATGAATTTTCAGTAAACTTTTACTAAATATTCCGAAAATATGAGACTTTGCATGTTTTTAAATAGATGAACTAATGCTCAAAAGAAAGATAATGAGAAAAACAACCAATATTAATAATTTTATTTTCAGAGCAACCCTTCAGACTACTTACAGAAATGACTAAACATTGTAAAAGAATTCACCCCTTACCTATCTCACTGCGATTTCGATACCTTTGCACGTCTTTCTAGGATCCAAAAAAACATAGGGTTGGGGAGAACAAAAGAATACGCTAATGGATGACAAGAATGATTTAGAGCAGCACTTCCGATTGACGGGGAAGTTTTCTACCGGAAATCGAAAACTAAGTTTTTCGCGATGACCCTTAATTATGCAAAAAATGGCACGTTTTTTAAATGATTAATCTGCAGCTTTACATATTCACTAAACAGATATTTATTGAATTTATGCATTTCCAGTACAGAACTTTCCCGAAATAGCCAGTCCAGGGGTAAAACGCTCGGGAATAGCATGATCCCCCAACTGTCTCACTACGATTCCGATACCTTTGCATGTTTTTCACTGATCCAAAAATACATAGGATTAAAGAGGACTAAAAACACGCTAAAGGAAAAAAGACTGATTCAGAGCAGCTCTTCCATTTAATGGAAAAATGACTTAATACCGGAAATAGTAAACTGCATGAGTACCAATTTCGACATTTGTGCTTCGCTCTCAACAGAACCCACAACCACGAACGGGAACGTGGCGAAGCTTGGTTCCAATATTTTTTTTTTTGGAGTTTTTTAAACTCTTTTTTTTTATACATTTATACTATTTTATGTTTTTTTATTTAACACTTTTCTTCTTTTCGATTCTCAATTTGGTGTAAGTTATAATGCATTTATTTATTGTGTATCAGTATCGGAGATTTCTGTGCATAATACAAGAATGATATCTTTAAAGAAATTCTTCAAGTATTCAGCAGGTTGTTGTATATCTGAAAGGTAACTGTCATAATCTAAAAACCAGATAACTGACATGAGCGTTTCACATCCGTGACCGGCTATGCTGAAAGTGCTCTATACTGAAAATGCATGAATTCAATAAATATCTGTCTAGTGAATACGTAAGCTGCTGATTAATCATTTAAAAAACGTGCAAAGGCCATTTTTTAGCATAATTAGGGATCAGGCGTTTTTCGATTTTCGGTTTGAAGTTACTTTTCCGTCAGTCTTTGCGTCGATTAGCGTGTTTTTCAGTCCTCTTCAACCCTACTTAATTTTGAATTGGAGAAAAACTATTTTGGATGTATTCCTTTACTATATTCAGTTATTTTTGTAAGTAAACTGAACGGTTGCTCTGGAAATAAAATTATTAATATCAGTTATTTTTCCTATTATCTATTTTTGAGTATTAGTTCATCTATTTAAAAACGTGCAAAGCCTTGTATTTTTAGGATATTTATAAGTCTACTAAAAATTCATGGATAAATCAATGCCACCTTTAACCATTTTCCCGCGTGCTATGGACGTGAATTTTTGCGCTTTAAACGATGAAAATGATTTCATAAGTTTCTTTCCTACGGTGGATTTACCTTATACTCATGGGCATCCTCCATTTGTCAATTATAATGCGATCTTTTATATTATAGTATCCTTAAAAAATGTGTTTTATTTCTATTTTCGTACAGATGAATGTTCTGAGAGGTATATAAAACAAATTTATTATATTTTGTTTTATCAAATAATTGTAAATTAACCAAGAGGTTATATTAAATTTTAATTTCCAAACAGGATCTATAAGAACTTAACTCACCATCTTTCTCAAATACAACATAACCTCATGAATTACAATTCCCACTTTATTAGTCCGACTCCATCTTTTCCAAAAAAAAAGTCGCAACGCACCTATACGGCATAAATTCAATTTTTTCTCCTCACACTACAGCCATTATTATATACGCTACATAAAAAGCTCCCCTCCGACGGAATTTACGATCCCAAAGTCGCTCCTTACAACGGTTTACACGCGCAGGAGCACCCAAAACTTAAGTGGAATAAGTCAAGCCGCGTCAGACGCGCGTACGCTTCCCTCTCTCTCTCTTTCTTTCTCTCCTTATATCTTCCTCCGCGCTTCGCCCACGCGCCTCTGTCTGCCACTTCAGATAAAAAAAAATTCAATCTTTCTCTGATTTCGACGTATCCATTGTACTCTCAACACGAGGATTTCGCCTGCCACGCGCTCATCCTCCTTTCCTCCCCTTCTTCTTCTTTTTCTTCTTCTTCTTCTTCTTACGATGAAGAGGGAAAAAAATCCTCTTTACCGCGCCTTTCATCGATCCACTTACATCCGTAAAACTCTGTGTTGCGTCGCGTTTGGCATACGAAAATATATATACATATGTGGTGCAATGCACACGAGCCCATATATATATATATATATATATATATATATATATATATGTGTGTGTATGTACTACACCGGTCGCTTTCAATAATAACAAGCCAAGTCAACGCTTATATAAAGACATTCCTCGTGTCTCGCGTATCGCACGTAGCCAATCTCTCTCTCTCTCTCTTTTTCTCTCGAATAAAGGGAAAACGTACGTATACAGAGACATACATACATACCCCTGTGTCGGGTGCGATATAATAAATCGCAGCGCCACACGGGAAACACTATAACTCCCGTCACGTTACCCACCACCTGACTCGCACCGCCTTTTATTGAGATACTTCTTTCTCTTCTCTCCTTCCTATACGTATATATACATATATACACAGCCACGTGCGCTCGCGCGATATTCCGTTTTTGAATTCTACTCTCTCTCAATGCATATATATTAGTCTTTCAGGGGAAGAGGAGGAGGAGGAGAAAAGTTTCACGGGAACCCCCACACTACGCATACGCACGTGTACATATATATATATATATATATAGATATTCGTTCAGTCTGGCGTAAATATGTCAGTGCTCGGGCTCTGTGTGTGATAATGTGCGGAGATAGGAGACGCGCCGCCGGCGGAGAGTGCACGTACGCGAAACGCCGGCGATAAGACTCGCGCTGCGGCAACGCTGGTAGTGGTAGTAGTGGTGGTCCGTATTGATTGAAAACCTTAGCTTTCGGTATATATACGAGTATATATATATATGTATAAGGGACTGAGCGTGGCGAGCGCAGGGGGCCGTTTCGTCCTTTCCGTCCCATTTGTATCGGGCCGTCGACGTCGTCGTCGGCAGCAGCAGCAGTAGCGGCGAAAGGCGGAACCGGATTATGGTCTAGCTATGCTAGCCGTACGTCCGTGTGTATATGTATATAGGAGAGTTGAACGTGCTGATGCTATGTGGGTACATAGAAGTGTATGTGTGGGAGTATGGTTATGATTAGGGGAAGAGTATATGGTGCGATTCGCAAGAGAGATTGATAGAGAGTTTTGAAAATTTTGTTGGAATAGATGAGTGTACGATGGATTTTATATGTAGGAAAAAATTTGATTTTTGCTAGACTATGTGTTTTATTAGTTTCTGGGGATATGAAGTTTAGAAAAATGTGATAAAACTATGTGGAGAACGATAGATGAATTAAGAAGTAATAAAGCTCAGAATCAAATACAATGAAAATGAAACTTTGGATGAAAATATTTCTTTTTCTTTTTGTTATAAAATATAACGAATAGTTTAATAGTTATATTGGTACGAGATTTTCGAAGTAAAATAAATCTACGATTGTGAACTAGTTTTTCTCAATCCACATTTACACGATACCAAGAAAAACAATTTACGTGCTCTCAGAAAAACTATATTTGTTTTCCTGTATAAGCATAGTTCTCTCGAAAAATCCAACAAAGGACTTTGTTTATATAACCCACACGATGATCTAGTAGTTCTATCTCTATTATACAATGTGAATTAATCTTAAAAGTGATTTTGACCAAAAGGATTTTGTAACCTGCTTAATTGACCCCAATTAAACAGATTACAAAAATGAGCCCCATACGATTAAAATCGGTCCAGTAAACTATGAGAAACCAATGTATACAGACATGCATAAGTTCATATACACCCCTATATACATTTTCTAAAAATAGTGTATTTCGATTCCAAATGTATTAAGCAACATTACTAACATATTTTCTTAAAAACTTGTTCTTTTACTATCACAGAGCTATCTCGATAAGGAAGCAAAATAGTTTGCAAATAAACCCATCTCTCGCTCGGAGCACAGTGCATCTACATTATATATATATATATATATATATATATAGACCAAACGACTCTTCGCTGAACTCATCGCGAAACAATAACCCTTCGAAAAATTACCCAATCAAGCTCTCTCTTTCTCTCTCGCTCTCTCCTTTCGCTCGTATAATTACCGCTCGGTCGGGCGTTTCATTAAAACGAATCCGAATTAAAAGAAATTATAACGCGCGCGTGCATCGTAAACTCGCCGGACAAAAAAAAAGAAGGAAAGTGAAGCGTCGGAAAATTATTTATCTCACAGCTCGCTCGCGATAGAGGTCCTAATAAAGCGTTAGCCTCGCGTGGCGAAATCGCCCAGGTATATATATATATACACACTACCGTCAGGAAAACTACCAGCACCATAGCTATATACCACTACCAACCTATTTCATTTCCACGTGGCTTATTTTTCATCTTTCTCCGCTTAAAGAACGCCGTTCATTAATCTTAATTACGCATGCTTCTCTCTCTCTCTCTCTCTCCCTCTTCCACAGGGTAATTTCGACGCGCAGCGGGCGTGTCCGCGTGCGCAAGCTCTCTCTCTCTCTCTCTCTCTCTCGCGAAGCAGCTCGCGGACGCGATTTAATCCAATTATTCCAACTTGATATTCATTAACATATAGAGCTGTAGGATGGGTGGGAGTGAAGCGAAGAAGGTGGAGGAGAAGCGATCGGTCGAGAAACGCGCGCGCACGAGTCTCGAGTACTGCTACTCGTAGGAGAAACGGGGCGAGATGAACGAGTAGTGGAGAGTGAGGGGGAGAACTTGAGACACTTTCTTTGAAGAGGTCGACCGCTTATTTTTAAACTCTTTGAGGAATGGTGGTATGGTAGGGGGAGAGAAGCGAGAGTTTTACTTTCTCGAGAGGTCTCGATCTCGTACCGGTACATTAGTCTAATAAAACATTATTTCGCTTTTTATTTAATATGTATTAAGAAACGTCTTGATATATTCAATGATGCTATCTTTATATATAAGGAGTGGAGTGAAGAAAAACCGTGGAATAATTAACGGTTAGAGTTAAATGATGCATGCTAATAAAGTTTTTAAATTGAATATTCAAGCTCGTTTCATTTACAAAGAAAAAAATGTGTAAGTCGTTTTATAATGAAATGATGACAGTACCGTCGATGTTCTAATGAATAATCAACATTTGAATGTTATTTGTTAATTAATATACTTAGAATGTCTAATTCGGTTAATGACTTTTACAAAAATAAAGTTTAAATTTAATTTTGATAAAATTTTGATAAAATAATCGATAGTTTCATTAACCACCGATTCTATATTTGCCTTAGCGACCCAATTTCCTTATTTAACTGTTTATTTATTTATTCATTTATTTAAATTTACAAAGCAAGTAAATAAACGTCAATAAAGAACTATATATACAACCCAGTTTTTATCAAACACACTTGACAATTCGGCATACTTCTATCTACCAAAACCTCATAGCTACGGTCAAATCACTTCAGTCTATCTTCCCACTTCTACACCATATCTTCCTTCTATCACTGAATTCTTCCCTTCACACTTTCACGATACCAATTTCCTCGTCCGTGCATCTCTCCTTCTCCCGTCCTTCTCACTGCGCGCGTCTTTCTTTCGACCTTCTCTCACTCTCTCTCTCTCTCTCGCAAAACTATCCCGGTTAAATTCAAAACTGGGGTGCGAACTTTATTGGGCGGAATCGCGGCCGGAAGATTACTTCCCGGACTGGATGCCATTGAAACTTCTGTATAAGAGCACGAGCGCGAGAGGCAGCGTCGGCGGTTAACTCAGTTCTCGCGTTCCGCCACCATCACTGTAACGATGGACTTTTCGTATATATACTTTTTCTACACAGATTCACTGATATATTTATACATATTTACATACTAAATGTTTACCGTTCACCTTATAGGGGAGACTGGGGTAAACCCGAACGAGGTCGGAAACCTTTAACCTCTTCTAAAATCTACACGATGTTGATATACAGATTTTATGCTCTCTTTAATCGTGTTTCTATTATCATTTTCTACACAATTTGACATACGTATTAATAATAGCCTCATGTAGATTTTTGAATAGATTAAGCAACTACGCTAATCAGTATACCGCAACAGTCTTTCAACCTGGTCAGATTAATCAACTCTCGCATAACCATCGTTCCTTTTATCAAAAGAGAAGCATCGTGGTATCCCTGTAAAAGCTCGATTTCTACACAGACATGCTTCTCTGTAACGCTAGGCACGTCGGTTCTCCTCCTTTTTTTTTTAACCAGTCGCTGCCGTTACCGCTGCCACCTCTCCTACTCTCATCATCGAGGCAGCGACGTGCCCGTACCGAGGCTCCAGGCTTGATTGGAGTGTACCAGTTAAAGCGGCGAACGCTAAAGACTCACTTTGGCTCCTCTCCTGCCTCTACTCGACTTTCTTAACTATGTAAACTATCTACCCTAGCGCTTGGCGTTCCTACTACTACGCGTTCGCGCGCGTCTTCGCTCGCTCGCGCCCCTCCGATAAACTAGTGGCGGCAGCGGTGGTGGTGGTGGTGGCGGTGCTATATGCCCGTTTCGTCGTCCTATTTGCTCCCCCGGGCTCATTGCGGATCATTGGTCTTGCGAAATTGCGCCGCAGTCAGTATCTCTATAGGGCCAATTACCTTTTGTACGTACGCGTGTGCATGTATATGGTATATGTGTGTATAAAAGGAACTGTGTATATGTGAAAAAAGGGGAGGCTTGTGATTTTTCGATATTGGGGGGGAAGAAAGTGGACTTTGATGTGGCTTTGTTTTCAAGGAGGGTGGAAAGAAGGAGAGAAAGTTCGTTTCGTTTTCACCGGAGATGAAGCGCTTAAGTGCTTTTTCTTGTAGAGAATGCAAAAGGTGAGAGTTGGAGGAAAGTAGAAGAAGAAGAAGATCGAAGAGTCGGCACGAAAGTCGTATAACGAATTTAACGACGAAATGGACGCCGACGCTTTTTTAATTGGCGATGCCTTTGATGGGATTCCCGACGATTTGAATCGCAAAACAGTATCGTGATTTTCTTTGTTTTTTTTCTTCGTTCGGGATTGGGTTGTTCATCGGTGGTAAAGGAATAATGACTTAACTAATGGACTTGGGGCTCTGTTTGGAGCTTTTCTGATCGATTCGTTGAAAAAAAAAGGAAAGAAAGAAAAATAATGTATGCGATGTTTGTCGCTAATATTTTATCAATAGCAGATGAGGAAAAACTGTTTCTATTTCGATTGGAAATTAATGATATTGAAATGAGAAAACGTTGATAACAAGATATTCGATGAACATGCTTTAAAAACTCATCCTTTTAATCGCCTTCAAAAAGGAACTGGTTCTCAATTCAACCTGTTTTCTTATAAAAAGTAGACACAGTAATACAAAACGGTAATATGGAATTATAAATTTAGAAGTTTTATTTTTGTATAAAAAAATCAACATGTTGACAAACAATCTTACGAAATATTGGATGTTAAAGTTAGATATTATTCGAAAATCTCACGTCAATATAAAAAATATATTTGGAATTAAAATACTAAGTTTGTTGTTTTAACCACCCTAATCTCAAAATCATAACTTCTTAATATGATTATTCAGTTCTCGTGGTATAAAATACCATTCGAAACTGATTCATCACATAAGGTAAATAATCACCTTCTACACGCATATCGAAATGTACTAATTATATCAACGTAGCTTTGATACATATTACTATACATTAACCTTTAATTAGGGAATCGCAAAAAAAGCGCTTGACTAAACCTTTTGAAGCGTCACTTTCTTAAAAAACAGATCAAATTCTCCAAAACCATAGAAATTTAATTCACTTTACCACAAAGTAAAATTTCCACTCATTCTAAACTTTTTCATAATTACTTTTCTCCAAATCGCAAAGAATTGCTCTGTTAAAAAATTCAATTATTTTTTCCACGAAAACCAGACATTAAAAAGTATCGTATTACGCAACGCAAAAAAACTCACCCCCACGCGTGATCACACAACCAGCATTCCTTCAAAAAAAAACAAAAAAAAAACACACATCTCTCAAACAATAAGAAACTTCCAGTAGCACTCTTCCACCTCCACTTCCTCCTTCTCCTCTTCGTCGTCGTCGTAACATCAAGTTACATTATGTACCGACGACCATTCGCTGGCAAAATTCTAACGCGAAACCCACGCCCTTGTTTACTCCCCTATATTCGCGCGCGCTACCCATAAAAAAGAGGAAGAGAAACACACGCCTATAACCAAAAGAAAAACTCTGCACCCCTCAACATACACACAAGTATAAACGGCACTTACAAGAAACCCAATACTTGTACAGGTCAGTCTTTGCGATCAAATTCCCTTACCCACACACACACACACACACACACACACACACACACACACACACAGAAAACGTCGCGCGAAGACACTCGCACGCGCATGTGTATGATGTCAAACAATCGCTAAAATCCGCTTGCTAGCGGTCGCCTTTTGTCGTCAGGACTTCCCTGCGCATTGTTTGCCGAGCTAAGTGACGCTAATTGAAAGTTCGCTGCCGCTGCGTTGTCGCGTCCACGGTATTGATTGCCCACACCACAGGGTGCTGCATTACTCTCATCCACCACCCCCCCACCCTCACACACGTATATATATATATACACATATATATCCACCCACATACGGAGAGGTAATTTGATCGGCGCGCTTGGGACTCTAATTTATCCTTCTCCCGCTTTGCAGCAGCAGCAGCCAGCCAGCAGCGGGTTATCGAGTCGGCCGCTCGCGCGCGTTCGCGGCGACACTCGATAAATCGCCGATTCAATGGCGCGTGCTGTGCGCCTGTGTATGTGTGTGTGTGTATATATATAGAGAGAGTTCTAGCTGCGATTTCGTAAACGGAGAGGGAGAGCAGAGGGAAGGGAAAGACGATATAATCGTCCGGTCGCGGTTTTTCTCCCTCGGCCGTTTACGATTGCTCGCCACAAATCGATTTGTACGTGCGGCGAAGAGAAAGAGAGAGGGAAGTAAGGATTTACGCGGGCCTAATGTGTTTCGGATTAGCTAGGGCGTTAAAAGAAAAGAGGGGGGGAGGAAGTAATTGAGAATACTGGAGGGGTCAATAATGGGTGATCATTGGTATAGCTTGATGAGACCTTGTATATAGAATCAATGGTTTGGTGTATATATGTTGTAACAAAAATAAGAGGAAATTTTGTATTTTACAATATTGAGAGCAAGCGAAAAATCGATACGTTTTTTCAATTTTCTTCTGCACATAATAAATTTTTTCATTTCAAAAGTGTATTATGCGACTTAGTGTATAAATATTTACCGATGAAAATTGCGTCCGTTGAGACTTTCTTTTTTATGTTTCGTCGAACTTTTACTCGACGCAATTCCTATATTTCCAGCTTAATCCTTAAACGCTAAACGTAGCTAAAGAGATATATAAGAGTCGCGTAATATATTCCTACTTTCACAAAAACATTTTTAACGTCACTTCTCTACGCGTATACTATATATACGTATCTAAGCCGAACACACACGGTACTTCGACTTGACAACCAAAATCATTGAAACTTTATCTCTCGACTGTGATCTAATAAAACCTACGTGTACGCGACCATTTCATCAAGACTGGAAAAGTTTAATTAAACTTTTTAACCTCGATGAATGTATATATACACGTTCAAAGCAGAGCGCAACAACAATTAACGATAAGTGTAAGGTAATGTTTGTTTTATACGTTCGCACAGAGCCGGTTTAAGTAAATTGTTTGGCTCGGTCGGAAGGTCGAAACAAAGGAGAGAGAGAGAGAGAGAGAGAGAGAGAGCGAGAGAAAGCTAGCTATGCGAACCTCAGAATCGGGCGGATCTCCGGGAGTCAAGATGCTTAAACGATTCCATTCAAGGATTAAACTCTCTCTCCCTCTCTCTTTCTCCTATACGGATATATTCTTCGGCGAATCCTTCGGATCGTTAATTAAGATACAAGGCGGGGTCTGAAACGGAGGGGATCTGATTCCGTACGGAGTATACGGAAGCGAGCGAGTGAACCGGGGACCCTTAAACCGCGCGCGGATGTCGTTTAATCAGTTCCGTGACGAATTTTCTTAAGGAAGGCTAAGTTGATGCTTCAGGATGTTTATTTCAATGTCTTCTGCAATTGCAATTTGCTTTTGTAATAAAAATAACGTTGTATTCGTACAATCGTTTGAGAAAACTAACTCTTTCCATTTGATTTATTGAGTATACTTCAATGAATCCTTATAGTCGTTGTCAATTGAATTTACGTATAAATCATTTTGTTATACATAAACGAAAACATTTAAATTAAACATTATTTAAAAAATCAACAACAACGAAATCCAAAAAAAATCAAAACAATCTAGTACACCAGCGTGTAGCGCAGTAAAAAAGATCCTCTAAAAATTCATAGACACCAGGAGACACTTTACCTTCCCCCTGGTCATGCTTATACACACTCACACGTTACGCGTTCATATACATGGCCAAACACTCTGGGCCGTCGTAATTCAGGATTTACAACCTTCTGTCCTCCCTCTCTTCCACCCGCTTCAGCTTTCTTATCGAACAAGTGGGCATGTAAACCGTCCCCGCGACGTCCCTCCTCCTCCTTTTCCTCTACCACCCCTAATCCCGGGTATTACAAAGTCGGCCAACCACCATCACCGTCGTGTTCTGGACAAAAACAAAAAAAAAAAAAAAAAGAACGAAGAAGAGACACGACGCCAGAGCATCGCCTTATCAGCGCCTCCTAAAGAAATTAAAAACACCGCCGCGATTTTCTCTGTCGCCGAAGGTTACGGCGGAAGAGACAATCGGAGAGAGAGAGAGAGAGGAGGTAGAAGTGGAGAACAATGCTGGAAGAGAGGACTAATGTATGTGTAAACAAAAGACGACGGTGTGAAGAGGGAGGCGTAGAAAAAGAGCAAAAGTGCGAGAAGTACGGAATGGCGGGGAAGAGTATGGGAGGAAGTTGAGGGAAGTGCGAAGAATGTATGCGCGAGCGGATGTATGATGGGAAGAGTGAGGAGAGTGCATTGAAGGGACTGCAAGCGTAGTTTTCTGCGTAAGGGATAGTAGGGAAGATTTTTAGTATTGCTGGTTTCAATATAGTTGCAATAATGATGCTTGTATTTGAGATTGATAAAAACAATGATTTGAAATTTCTTATTAGAATTGTGGTAATATTATGAGTAAATAAAAGGGATTTAATAATAAACTTCAAGTTGAATCGTCTACACAACAATCTATAGCATTCACAATACTTTTTATACGTTTCAAATGGTTAATACAGCATAATAACTATTGATCAGATATATAAATTGAATGTTAAAATAAAATATTACCAAGCCATAAAAAATTCATAGAAAGTTTCATAAACATTCGAATTTTTAATAATTAATTGAATTTGACTATAAGTTATTAATAATATCACCATATTTTTAATAATTTTAATATCATGTCTTAACTCATGAGTCCTAGGACTTTAACTTAAATAATTCTTTTTATCAGTACATCGTTACATGTTTAATTAAATCTCAGTATACAATTAAAAATCTCTTCAATGACATACCTCTAATTACAGTTATTTATAAAAAAAAAAAGAAACCAAACAAAAATAATCATCGTATCCTCATTGATTATAAATATTAAAATGAGATTTTAAAATATATCACACATCCAATATGAAAATAGCAATATTAATTATTTGAAAACGATTTTAATAACGAGATCAAAAAGATGAAATTTCAGGACCGGTTCACTGACTCGCCTTAATCGAATCAACACAATTTCAATTACCGCTATTTAATTTTCCCTTCCTTTAAAATATCCGCGTATGTTATATCAATTTTAGATCAACGGAAACTTCCCCTCCCTCCCTTCTTCATCGAAATTTCACAGTACCGCGTGAAGGCAGGTAGCTCGATATGAAAAATGACGCGACATATACGAAAAAAAGGGTACAGACGGTCGCGCACTAAAACAGTGACTCGCCGCACCAGTACCAGTACCATAGTACCACCACAGCTGCAGTGACGGGAATGAAAATGGAAAGAGAGGAAGAGAGAGAGATCGCCAGATGAAGAGCGCAATCGCTTTTGAACTGTTGCCGTTCGCTGTTATACACGCGGTGCAAGACAGAGATAGAAAAACCAGCGTTCTACTCTCACCGACACGTTTACACACACACACACACACACATACATATAGGTACGCTTATATATATATATGTGTGTGGGTGTGTATCAAGCCAACGGGCGTGTTTGTACTTCTGTTGTCAAAGGACGAAACGCACGTACACAACACACGCAAAACCCGTGCGCGGAAAGGGTAGGCAAACAGCCTGCGAGCTACGTACTTTATATTGGTGCAGCGCTCACTGCGGCGCTATACTCCTCTGTACGCGCTCCCTTCTCTCTCCCTCTGGTTTCTATTTATCCATCGCTGCAGTGCAGTGATTCTCGAAGTCTGACTCTCTCGCTCTCTCTCTCTCTCTCTCTCCGATACGGAGAGTTGATTGACGAAACATTTCAATATGCTCGCGCGCGTACGCGTGTTTAGTTCACGCAAATCCGCGTAATTTTGCTTATGTACTCTGAGCCCGAAGGCTTTGACATGTTCACCGTGACGATTATATACACGGTGAGGGGAACGAAGCTTGCACACGTTTATCGGTGCGAATCGACGTCTCTGTGTATGTGCATAGATGCGTTTCATGGTATATATAATATATATACATATATGTATACAGATACGCGTTGGAGCGTACAAATATAGACATGGATCATATTTATACGGTGCGGAGTGTCGTGGACACTGTAGAGTTATAGGAGAACTCGAAAGAGGTGCATGTACGTGTACGACACCAAACGTTAATGCGTAGTCCAGGACCCTGAGGCGTTATTTCGTAGCGTACTTTGGTATATGTTGGTGAAGTGTTTGGTTGGGGAGAACGTGTGGAATCACGGGTGATGTGCTTTGGGACTGATTGTTTTTGAACGTATGAGAGGATATGCACAGTGATTTGGATAAACATTGGAATGGGATTGGATTTTCTCACGAGATTTTTTCGATATATCTATTTTTCTTATGGTTGGAGTGAGATATGTGTAATAGAAAGAGAGAGAGAGAGAGAGAGAGAGGGGTAGAATGGAATCGAATGGGAATTTCTCACTTTGATATATATAGAGAGGGTTTTTTTCCCGGCGAAATGAATATAAGTGAGTTTTGTGAAAAATTTTTCGGATTTTCCAAAAGCTTGGAATACTCATTCGAGGAGAGGATTTTCGGAAAACGTGGAGAAACGAACGATATAAACAAATTTGGATTTTCAAAGTTGGGAATGCATTGTTATATACGATGAAATATTCTAGGCAATTTTTCGTAACGAAAGATTCTGTATGTTATTCGGTCGATCAATCAAAGTTCTTTCTCTTTCTCTCTTTTGGGATTACCTTTATGAAAGGATCGCGTATATATATATATATATATATATATATTCAAAGTTATTGTTTTACAGCTCAACAACGCAAACAATCGACGTGAATGTAACAGTACCACATTAAAACGCTAAAGAGACTAGCCTCATTCAATATGACGAAACCGTCAGTAGCATAACCCAACGGTCACTGTCAATCCCGGCACAATAGACCAGACGGGACATTACGAAATGATTTGTCTTCATCGGTACTCATGCTCCTTCTTCCATGTTTCTTCGAGTAAATGCTTTTGAAAAGCCGCGAATGAAAGGCTGTGCGACCGACTATAATATATACACACACACACACGAAGAAGAAGCCTTTAAAAGCATTCTCTTTCCTATATATATATATATATACACACACACACACACCGTGCACGCATTCTCTTTCTCTCTCGTATAATTATACTTCTTTGTCATCGTACTCGCTCAACGCACGTGTACTTGTTCGTTTAAAAAATGATCACAGACGAATGTACGTTGATATTGCACGATGCATTGCTCCAGTGTGTATAGTATGAATTCCAAGGAAATGAAGTGCTGTGTGTATGTGTGTTTCTCCGCGGGGAAATATCGCACACGAGAGAGAGAGAGAGAGAGAGAGAGAGAAGAAGAAATTCCCTCGGTGAAAATCTCAGTACCGAGAGAGAGAGAGAGAGAGAGAGAGAGAAAGAGAGGATGTTTTATTCGTTACGCGCTTGCACGTGTGTATGTATGTATGTGTAGCGGATGCTGGAGAGGAACTAGGTTACAAGCGGAGTAAAGACACGCGAGAACAGCACACGCGCGGGCTAATTTCGATCTCTGTCGTTGATGTCTGTGGCTAATTAGAAACCGCGGGATTGGGTGGGAGGAGGCTATGCAGTGTTTAAAAGCTTTTGTAATGGCTGCAAGCTCGTACTATAGTGGGACGGGCGCGTGTAATGATGGAAAGTGGAGTTGGCGCGCGAGGTTGGGTAATGGAGTGATTTGCGAGTCTTTGACGAATCCTATAATTCGATCTGTAAAGCAAGGGGTAGTGGATTAATTAGATTGTCTTGATTAGTCGATCAAGCTCTGGTCGATAAACTCTATATGCTTCGTAATTGTTACCATTATTATTATACTTTCGGTGTTTTACATTGTAGAATTGTAATTCACAAAATTATTATCGTTGTTTTCCACATTGTTATGAATATCAATGGAAATATGATGTTTACGTGGCTCTAAAAAAAAAAAATACTTTACAATAAATATAAAGCCTTTTTTAGTTCGATGCCATAAAAATTCTACGTCGTGTTCGATGAAAAAAAAAAAAGAAAGAGTTTCGAATAAACAGCATTCATGGAGCATATATGTAGATGAAACGTACTCTAGGATCTAAATAAAAATGAAATTGACTTTGTTTACAACTTTTTTATTATTTTTTTTTTTTTTTTTTTTTCAATTCTGGCGATAAAATTCTTTCTGTGTTATGCGCTGTGATGCACTTTTTGTCAGCTTATCGGAAAATCGAACAGATGACACGTGTCCTAGAATGCGCAACAATACAAATTGCACTCTATAAAGATGATAGACCAATGTAATTTATTATCTTTCTAACTAAATTGTAATTGATTATACACTCGTCCTCTTTTTCTTGCTATTAAATATTATGATTATTATATAGATGTCATAATTATGCAATAAACTAGTGACGTATGCGAATGAACACTGTTAATCCTCAATTACGACAGTAAATCGTAAATTGAAACACTTCAGTCCCTCCGCCATAAAAAAAAATAATCGAAAAATACTTGAAGAAGTCAGCTTCCTAAAAAAAATCCACCCTAACCGCGCTCTCTCTCTCTCTCTCTTTCTCTACCTAACGTAAGTATATCTTCCCCCTAATAAATCGCTCGCTTGCTCCAAAATAAGAGAATTTTTCGATTTAAATTTGTCGTTTCTTTCTCTCTCTCTCTCTCTCTCTCTCTGTTCCCTCAATCTCGCATCCTATCCCTTCTATACATCTCTCTGCTCGAGTGTACCTCTCAAAAGACACACACTCGTCCTCATCCTCTCTCTTTCTCAAAAACACACTCCTGTACAATCGCTCGGAAGGAGTAGGTATTTCAGCGACGCCTGTCTTGCTTCTCTCTCTCTCTCTCTTTTCCTCTCCCTCTCTCTCCTTTTTATAGTATATATCTAGGGCGCGCCGATATCTTTTCGTGAGCCGTTCGGCCGAATTAGTCATGCGGAAAGCTCGTTCTCAAAGGCGCGCTAGCTTCCGCGCGCGAGAGAGAGAGATACGATTGTCCGGAGAGAGAGGCTTTTTACCCCCCATGTGAGCTTTTCTTTCTCTCGAAAACATGTTGGGTGTAGAGTGGGGGAGATAGAGAATGTGCAGAGAGAGAGAGAAGCTGGAGTGTGTAATAAGCGGGCGAAAAACATTGCATAACCGCGGGTGAGAGTGCGCGCGATTGCACTGCAGAGAAGGAGGGAGAGAGATAGTTTTCCGGAGGATGTGGCGTGTATATAGTGCTGTAAAGAGTGTCGGATATTTGGCCGTCGATTCGGTATACTTTAATCTCGCTGTTTGTGCAGTTTTAGGTTAGGCGCTTTTTCTTAGTCGATTCAGAGGGAAGAGGATTTTCTATTGAATTGTAAACATATTTGATTCGAGCTTTGTTTTTGAAACGAGGAAAGAACAGGATTTATTCGTGTTCTTTTAGAGAGTTTTTTTTTCGCCATGGAATTAAATTACTGAGCAAATGTGATTTGTTCATTTGCAGCTTGTTCTCGTTCAGAGAACTTTAAGTTACATTTAAAACAGTACTATTGTTATATTGCGCGCTTGGTAGACGAAGGACGGTAAATTTGTTTCAATTCGACCTACTTTCCGGTCGTTTTCGAGAATGCTTTTTCATTCGAAATCATTTTTAGTTTTCTCTTTCTTTTCGAGAAAAAAAAATTATAACCCACTTTCCTCTTCTTGATAAGAATCCACTGTAAAAAATTAACTTTTTGAGAAATTTTGGCATTGATCCCAGTTTACAAGAGTCGCTCTGTCATATCTCGAAAGAGAAAGTTAAGATTACAATGACATGACTATATTGGCTTTGATTCCTAGAAAATGAAGAGTAAAACACACTATTACATTTCTAAAAAAAATTCCTATTAAAATGGCACATTTTTGTTTAATCTAAAACGATTACTTTCGCAGAATAGCTCTCGATTAAATTTCTACCGCAAATAGAAAATATTTAATCGTCTATTTCAACTATATTTCATAATTTCTGTGAATAATTCGTATTAAAAAAATAATTAACTTTTGCCTTCCCACTCTTCGATACCTATTTTCGTGTAATTAATTTTCCCAGTAACAATAAAATAATTACTGAAAAACTCACAATACAACAAACACCATCCACAACGGTATACCTCTTCAAACCTCCAATATGAATTTGTCAAATTGTATCACCATATAACCTCATCACCGGCCACATTAACTCTCACTCGCTCTCTTCTTCCAACCCCTCTGGAATAATAAACCATCACCACACGCGTGCCGTACTGAAACAATATGCCAACTCTCTTGCTTCCTCGATCCCCCACAAAAAAAGAAAAATCCCATCATCAACAAACACTTTCCTCCCTTCGTCATCACAGACGTTCCCCCTCAAATCACATTGCCAGTGGTAGCGGACACGCGCGAATAAAACCCCATATAACCTTAGGGGCTTCTTACAACTCTCTTTCTCTCTTCCCCTTTCCATATACTCCTCCCCTGTATTCTATCTCTCTCTCTCTCTTTCTCTCTCTCTCTGGATCCCTCGACACTCGAGACATAATCGTTCGCGGAAGGAGAGAGAGAGAGAGAGAGAGAACGACAGGGTGAACGAGAGATCGAGCGACCGCAATGGCCTGTCGCCTTGGTAATTATAAGCGCGAGAGTCGAGTAGCGAACGTGAGAGTGAGGGAGAGAAGGTCTAATCGATATTTGATCGCTGCTGCTACCACCACCGCCGCGGCCAATACGTCAAGCGGAGGCGACTTTCGTGGTTGACGCGAGAGTTCGAGAGCGATAAAGAGAGAGAGAGAAGGAGGAGTAGAGGATGAGCGACTGCGATATGCCCTTTCCGCTTGATCGAGTGCGTATTATGCAAACTTGAATTGTGGAGAGTCGATGGTGGGAGGGGGTTGCAGTAGTAGTAGTAGTAGTTGCTGATGCTGGTGTTGATGGTAGGCTATAGGGTCGAGACTCGATGTCAGTGTTTTTTTGGTTGTTTTTGAGAAGATTATGGTCATAAATGTTTGCCACTGTAGGACTTACTTATTGTAAATTTATTATGTAAAAGAGTTGCTTTCTTTTCAGTTAATAAATGTATATAAAAGGATAGATATAAATAGTTTTTTTAGTTTATCTGTAAATTAGATGAACTTTTTAAAAATATAAAACAAAATATCGATAAACAAAAATAAAAATTTAATACATAGAACATGTGAACATAATAACCTTTTCACATTCTCTCATTGATTAGATAATCCGTAACTTGCAATAAATAAACCATTTACAAATGAAATGAACACAATCAACAATCTAAACGATAGAAGTCGTCAGATTTCCAAAATCTCTCTTTTCCCCGCAAGTCCTGAAATTGACAAACCGAGCATCGATTCTGATAAAGTCCATACCCCGACAACTATCCAGAAATCGACTTTATCAATTCGCTATGTAATATATCGACGCTGCTCCCAGCAGAAATTTCTCCGCGCAGCTATAGAATTGATTCGCTTTATACAGAGGTTTGACCCTCCCGGATCACTGCGTGTATTATGATTTCAAGTAATTGAGCATTTTTACTCTTTAAATGCCGATGTGTAACGATTTTACCGATCCCAGATAATCCACATATTGATATAATACATTCTTTTTATGTATATAATTAAATTGAAATTCCTCGGAAGGGCGAATTTTTTGTCTACCGAATATGTATGAAAATTATTTTTCATCGATTCGCCGGTATTTCATTAAATCCGCGAGCTCTTAAGTAATTTTAATAATATTTGCGCTACGTGCATATTACACATGAAAATTTAAATATCTGATGTTCAATATAACGCATAATTGAGGCTCGCCATACGTTAACATACATACATACATATATACACATGATCGTTGAAAAAAAAATATCGGATACGCAAGCCACGTTTAATGAACATTTATCAGTAAATTCTTATCCGCGTGCAGAGGAAATTAACGGTTTTTATAATCGAACCAGATGCTATTAACTTTCAATACAAATCCGATACTTTTAATCCTCACCGATTCTTCCTACTATAAACCACAAGACGGCTAAAATGTACACACTCTTCATCATCACTTTACAATTGCCTCATCAAATCTCAAAAATCGTCACCAATCCATATTTTCCCACCCACCGCAAAACAACAAACATCAACGTACATACATATACCCTGCACTCTCGTGGCAACTTACCACCGTGTTTACGAAAAAAAAGGAAGAAAAAAATAATAATAACCAGTCCAAGCGCAGCGACACGATTCAAAATAAACTACGATAATCCCTCAAAAGTTTAGCGTCGCGCTATATACACTCATATACACACACACACACACACACGTATACGTTAACCTACTCGCGTTTCGTGTGTATGTGTGTGTGTGCACTGGCGTTGGCTTTTCCGGCGCGTAGCACATTTCCGTTGCAGGCTCTCGGCCGAGTTAAAAATTGTGTTCCGGCGTGTATACCCCAGCCACCCACACAGCAGCAGCAGCAGCAGCAGTAGAAGCAAGAGCAGCAAGCTAGAGAGCCGTACGCGAGACGAGCCCTGTAAATTGGATCTATCAGCGCGTTCGGATGGTGCTATATCATGCCTCGTGTTCGCACGCGCAAGAGAGAGAGAGAAGGAACGCTACCATCTTTCAACGTCAGGAGGGCAGCCTCCCTCCCTGTATACCTTCTATGAACACGCGCACACGTATATATATATAGTATACGTTTTATGTATACGTACACACATACACGTACGTACAGGGGTAAGGAGGAAATTCCGTTCGATAGCCAATTCTCGAGTTCTTATGGTCGAGTGCAGCGCTGTGGTAGCTGTGGTAGTAGTAGTAGTAGTAGCAGGAGCGACTGATTAGGCACAACGGCAGCTCTGTGCGAGGAACCGTTCGATTTCTTCGTGATTAATCGTTTGTCGCCTGTCTTGAGAGGGAGGCAGAAAAGTCAGCGGCTTTGCCTCGTGCTGGGATCGACGCTTAAGAATGTGCTTGCGAGTGCGCTTTAATTCACGCTACCCTCTCTGTCTTAATGTCGCACACGCGTGGATTTGGTTCAAAGTCGAGAGAGAGAGAGAGAGCGAGCGAACCATGACGCGGCGAAATCTCACTGAGGAATGGTGCTGCAGTGCTTTCTTGCGTGAAAATATGCGAATTATAGGATTTTTTTTTTTGGTTCCTTTTTTTTTTACTAAGGTGATGTATGTAGCAAAGCGAGCGGTGATTTTGATCGGCGTTTGGTAGAGTAGGTGAATCGGTGATGGGGAAAATTCGGTTCGACAGATTAGGCGAGTACGTATAAAGGATTTGGAAAGGATTGAGAAGTTTTTTGTTTTTTTAGTGCGGAGGCTGTGTAAATTTAGAATTATGCTGACTATTTTTTTTTTTTGGTTGGAGGGGAAGCTAAAAATAGGTGGGATCTGTGTTTGATCCGGTTTGATTTAGTTTATTTCTGGTGTAACGGCGTAAGTTTAGAAAATGTCATTGCTATGGCTGTTGATAAGTTATTGTTGATGTAGACTATTTGAAATGTAAGCAGAATACTTTTACTGAAGAGCATGTATAAAAATTAATTTCTCGTAAAACGTTTATTGTGTAACATTGAATTTAATGATCAATATGTATATGATTCATGTGGATGTTATTTTCTTAAACGAAATTGATTTGCCGTATAAATATAAGTATACATTTATTTAGTTATTTATACATCCATTTATGAGATAATTTCCAAAAATATCATACTATAAAGATAAAATTATTACATAGTCGTAAGCTGGTAAATATTTAAAATCAAACCAAATACGCTGTATAATGCTCACAAACTGGTATAGAAATATTTTAACATTTTATAAATAAAGTGACTTCATTAATGTCTTAATTTATTTATTTGTTAAAAGGTCTTCAGTTTTCTTTTTATAGCAAAATTATTAAAAGCTGAGATACTTGTCATACTGTTATGAGTCTTAAAAGCTATCGCATAACTATTCTAATCACTAATAGCTTTATTTAATTTAGATATTTATTTCCGCTGTCTTATATTATACTGAAATATATTTTTAGATATACTTATAAAATACTGCTTGTGGTTTATTTCATTGTTGTTACTTGATTTTAATTTTAATATACAGGGTATCAGGTATACTAATATAATTATAACAACCGTCTTATTGATATTCAGAAAAACCAATAGAGACAAAATGACGATTCAAATCTATGCGTTCATTCCATTTACTGTTGCAGGTCATGTATCACCATCTGAATTGGTGACAACGTCATCAGCGCAACACATTACAGTACCTATCGGCATATCTATCAATCAATCACTACCGTGTAATATAAGAATTAATAGACCTACTCATTACCTTATACTGAAATAATAATTTTAATCGTAACAAGCATTTAAGAACGACTCGAGAGCCCAAGATAAGCCAAATGAAATCTCAAACAAGTTAATTACACGTCTGACCAGCTATACACATCTCCTCTCCACTGATTTAACCTCTACCACCGCGTAGCCGCCTCCCTATCTCATTCATCCAGCTTCCTCCCTCCTCACCCCCTTGACATCATCCACCCACTTACCCATATCCAATTCAATCCAGCCCTACAACCCTATAACAACCACCAGAACTACCCCTGACCTCCTGCTCGATTAATTACCGAAACCGAAACCGCAACGAAACAAACCTCTTACCCCCGATATCCTCAAGTAAAAATACCCAATATAACTCTTCTCCGTTCCGGAACACACATACACACATACGTAGCAAGTCATCCGGTCAAACGCGGTAACGGACGGAAAGCTTTTCGAAGTCGATAACAACTTGTTTCCCGTGATAATCGCTCTCTCACTCTCTCTCTCTCGGACGCGCGCGATCAGCGAAACTTTGCCGCCAACTCTCCACGAGTCGGTGGTAGGGGTTGAGGGGGGTGGTTAAATTGAGAGAGACACGCGCGCGTACGCGGGACTCGTGCTCTTTAGCGCAAAGAAGGCGCGTTCGTTATCGGGATTACCGGTATTATCCAGTCGTTCGTTAAAGTCCGATGGTGTGAGGAGAGAGAGAGAGAGAGTAACTCGACTTTTGTGTATGAATTAGTTGGGAAATAAATTGGGATTCGGGATGGATGTCGCGACATTGTTATCGTAGTTACCTGGCTTATTTTAATTTCGAGGAATGGGATGAAATGGTTTGTGCCAACATTCATAATACGTTTAGTCCTCTGTTGTTATCCGGTAAAAAGAGGTTTTCTTTTTCAATTTTATAATTAATCACGTTATAATATACAAACAAAAGTTTCATAATTATTTCGAAAATTTTAATATTCAAACATATTTCTATTATATACTCTTTTAATAGTGTTATAAACATTTTTCCCGACTCATGTAGTTTTAAAGAAATTTTTTTTTTTGTCACATTAACTGTTACTCGCGACAGCAAAAACCTCTCTCACCCGCAGCTAAGTAGAGCACCAACCCACCATTAAAGTAAAATAAAAGAAAAGAACCTAGCGAGTCTTCGCTCCCTAAAAATTACAAAATAATAACGTGCCACTCTCTACGCGACCCACCACTCAACCACCCATCAATACTGCTACCCTTGCGAGAAAAAAAAAGTCTCTACTCAGCTCCCTCCCAATAAAATCATCACAAATCTCTCTGTTTCCCCTCTTCTCTCTTTCTCTCTTTCTCTCTCTCTATTTCTCCCCCATCATAAACATTTAACAACGCGGCGAAAATAAATCTTTTACGAGCGAATAGCGCCTCTCTCTCTCTCCACTCGCGCGCGCCCGCGTGATCAATTCGAAGTGTCGCGGACACGTTAGTGTATATATATATACACACATATATATATATACAGTTGCGTAACACTTCATCTCGAAATACGAAGGGGACCGACCCGGACACCCACACACACACATACATATACATATACGCAGAGGGAGACGACGACGACGATGACACTCCTCGACGACGACGCAACTCTACTTGAACTGGTACGCAGCGGCGGTCGCGTAATATTACGGAACAGCAATCAAAGGGGGTACGCGCGTACAGCTCCAAGTAGAACTACTACGCGAAGATGTTCTGTTTAAGGAATCGCTTAATCCTCGGTTCTAGTAAAATTGTTTCCTAATAATGTCATACTAAGAGATATGTGTACAAACGTACGATACTATACAATCTAAATCTTTTCATTCGTAAGTTTTGAAAACGTAAACGGATATATATATATATATATATACTAAATACAACTATATGCAAAGTGCGCTTAAAGATTTTTCTCGGGCCGGAGTGCATGTACGGGAGTCCCGACGAAGTTGCCGAGAAGTGAAATGAGCAGCGAGCTGAGAGAGGATCGCTTCTCGTGCCAACGCTAAGTCTGCCGAGTCTACCTCTACTTCCTCTCTCTCTCTCTCTCTCTGCCTGTCTGTCTGACTGTCTATCTATGTATATGCATGTGTATGTATATATGTAGCAAAGCAAGAGAGAGAGAGAGAGAGAGATAGAGACAGAGGAGAGGCGAGGAGAAAGGCGACGACTCAATTTCGCGCATCTGCCACGGAATTGCGGGATAGCGTTCGGAAACTAGACTACGAGACTCGACGTTTATCTGTAACTAAGCTAATCTCGGCTGAGCGCTGCCCAAGAACTCTCTCTCTCTCTCTCTCTCGCTTGTTCTCCTCCCCCTTTTCCCTCTCCCCCATTATACTGTTCTTTACTCGCTTCTTCTTATTCACTTTGCCCCATTTCAGACTCCCTCTTAATCCCTCGATCTTCTTTCTCTCTTTCCCCTCCCTCTTAAGCGTTCTTTCGATGTCTTTTATATACTTATTAAATACCCATTTCTTGCTCGAATCTTAATTGTTACTATTACTGTTTTTTACCCAACAATGCTACAATCTTACTGTTAAAAAAAAGCCGTCACTCACAAACTACACATAAAAAACGATTACGAATCTTTCCATTTTAACACTATACTTAAAAACCTTATAGTGATACAGATCAACCTTAAGTTAGCCATCGATGTAGTATAATCCACCCGACTATCGTTATATTGTCATATAGACGCTCGACTAATCGTCATTGACGATTTCACGATCAAAATTCCGATATACCCGGATGGCGACTGGCTCTCCCTTACCATAAACCGCGCGCACAGGTCATCCGGCTTGAGGTCTCCCCTCTCGTGAGAGAAATCAGAGATCCCTAATGTCCCATGGGGGATTCGCCTTTGCATAATGGCTGACGGTGACAAGACACTCGGAAATTTACGTCAATTATCGTGATTGCCTCCGTTTCTTGTATCTCCGATATACTCGCTATCTTACTTCGCTCGTCCACGTACAGTATTGTCAAAGGTAATCTGTGACCAGATGTATTATAGATTGATTAATAATCAATATAGGGGTTATTTGTTTCTTATGTTGTAACAGATTTAAGATAATACATTGTTTTTCATAGAATTCAAAATTCTTAATATATATTAACTGTACATAATAGAATTTCAGATTTAAGTATCCGAAACGTTCTATCTGAAACTAAAGATTTCATCAATGACTTCAACTTTCAACCTACCATATACCAAAATCATTAAGAACAAACCTAACCGCCACTACAAAACTCCACCAATAAGAATAAAACGACACTCCCAACTGAACCATCGCCATTACAACACAATCAATCGAGCCATATATATACACGTATACTTCCTTTCCAAAATCCACTTGTATACGCACGTCACATCCGGCCGCTAATCCACTCTAATAGATTCACTAAACAAAATCTCATTCCTCCCTTTCTCCCATCCTCCATCCTTACTAATTCTAATTCCATCCTCTCTCTCTCTCTCTCTCTCTCAACCCTCTTCAAGCCCGTGATCTTTCGTAGCGCTTGCTCTGCTCCTTATCGTAGTTTTAGTTCACCTCCGCCTCTCCCCCTCCAACCCTCGAGCGGCCTGCTGCGTCTTCGAACCACTGCGATCCGCAGCAAAGCCATCCTCCTCCCCCCTTCTCTCTACCTCCACACGCCCCAGCCTAATCCCTCTGCAGCCCTATAGTCTGAACGGGTGTACGTACGCGCAGAGTAGACGTTAGCTACTATAGATATATAGTACAGTAGCAGCCAAGAGGAGGAAGGGAGAAAAGGAGGGGGGGAGGAGAGGCGATACACGAGTCGCCTCCAGTTAAGGCCACGAGGAGAGTCCTTCTATCTCGCTCGCGCGACCGCTTAATGGATGGGTGTAGGGTGGTAGAGAGAGAGAGAGAGAGAGAGAGAGAGAGAGAGGAGTGCATGTGTGTATATGTATGTGTGTCTTTATTGCCTTGGAAGCCGCAGTGTATAAGGTGGTCTGTATATATCGTACGAGAGACTGTGGGAAAGAGTGCAAGGTAGAGGTAAGGTGAAACGTAAGTGTGTGGAGTTGTAGGTGAAGGAAAGGTATGCGTGTAATGGTCAGTGTTAGAGAATTTTGATGGGATGGAGGAACAAGGTAGGAGGAGACATTGGCTCGAGTTTGGTTAATTTATTGGGGATAGAGGGTAATTGGTACGACGGGATGTGATTATCGTGGTGAATTTCTCGAATTGAGTAATGAGGGTACCCAGTAGTTTTTGACTAATGTCTCTGTATCTATTACTGTAATACAGCGAGCTACAACTATTATTATTCAAACGAATAGAAACCATATAAATATCATCAATGATCAAACGATTCTTTATTTCCATGATATACATATACCCAAATCCCTAAGAAAATTCACTCGCTGTGCTTGGCCGAAATTTAATAAATAAATTTACAATTGAACTGCACACTGTGGCCCAAATCTCCCCGTCCTTCAGTACACCCTCGGCGCTCGTATTTCGCCGTGGCGCGATCTCTCCCTTATGTACAAAGCCACTCGTCGCTCTTCTCTTCTTCCCCCATCCCTTTCTCCTCAACTCTTTTTTCCTCTCTCTCTCTCTCTCTCTCTCTCTCTCTCTCTCTCTCTCTCTCTCCTCCCTCCTCTACCTTCTTCTTCTCCTTATTCCTCTTCGATTTACCACCGCGCTTCCCCCTCCACCCACAGGCGCGTACTTCCGACTTAGCTGCAAAGCGGATTACCAAGGATCTCGCGCGCGCGCCCACAGCCACTGGGAGGGAAGAAAGTGAAAAGCCACACCGTCGAAAAACCAACTTGACTTCCTTTTTCTCTCTCTCTCTCTCTCTCTCTCTCTTCCTCTCGGGCTTTACAGTGCACGACGCTGCTGGAATGCAGCGAGCGTGAGAATAATTCCGCACCGATTCGATTTTTCGCCGTTGCGCTGTCGTACTGGAGCGCAAGCGCATGCTCTGAGTTTCACGAGACTGAGATGCGCGGCGTTCGTTCGCGTATGCGGGGATTGAAAAATTTCCCGATAGTTGCTAGCAGCTCTGGCGTACATGGTATGGTGGAATTAAAAGAGATAGGTGGAGTGGATAGGAGATGGAAGAAACTGATTTGTAGTGATTTGTATAGAGGTTGATTGTGTTTGTTGATGGTGAAGGAATTTCAGAGGATGTATAAATGTGATTTTCGGTTGTAAGGTTGATTTGTTGAGAGGAATTGGGAATGGTAATTTTGAGGGGATCTAATAAGTTTGTAAGTGTAATGTAGGTAATGTGGAATATTGTTGTCTGTTATTTAATGTATTATATAAAACTAGGATAATGTTAATTTATAACAAGAAGTTGATTTTCATTCGAATTGTGTACAAAATTTATGATATAAGTCAAAGTTATTGGATTTGTTAATGTATGACTTTCTGTTATAAATTGTGATGTACATTTTCTAACTATTTATGAGGAATTCTAAAGTTTATCTACACTTATGGTTAGAGGATACAAAAAGTTAAAATAAAAAGAGGTTTGGGGTACAATCATTTTTTCTCTTTCTATGGATCATACAATAGGCAAGAAACAATTTTTAACACTAAAAAACGGTCTTGTAAAATTTGTTTAAAAATGAACGAAAGACGATCACTAATGACCCACCCCTATTAAGCTCTTTCGGGTGCCAAAATATTTTTCACAAAAAGTATTCAAGTATAGAAGAAAAGTAATTTACCTTAAGCTTAAAATGTTGAAAATCAGACAGTTAGATGTATTTCAAAATTCTTAAGATTACATTATATTTTAGTCATTTTTCGCGATTTTCAAACTTTACACATGGTTATTCGATTGATCGAAAAAATGGATATATTGTTAAAACAGTGTGACAAGACCGTTTTTGATGGTTGGAAATTTTTCTCGTCCATTATATGATTTGTAGAAGAAAATTATTTTATTTTATTTTTTTTTAACACTTTAAGTGTGCATAAATTGTACAATTCTCCACACACACTGTTTGCATATATTAAATAGAATGTTACTGATAAAAATAAAGAAAGATCTGAGTTCTTTAACTTATCCTGTAAAATTGAATACGCCATTTAATCAATCATAATTGATTGATAATTTTAATGTTTGCTTATCTGAAATCGTTCTAGGGCAAGCGTATACATTAAATGAATGACAATATTTACTTTCAACAAATATCAGAATTTGCTTCACGTTATCAAATTTCCAGGTAGAAAATTAATTTATGATATTTTATAGTTAATGCGCTGATTAAATGTAAGTATATTTCTTAAAAATCAATATGTAACAGTAACACAACATCTCTAAAAGCATATACACGGTGTCCAAAAAGTCTGGAAACACACGAATAATTCTCATGATTAAATACTTTTCAAAAATTTGAAGGTCA